>CABFOW010009706.1:0-12964 GCA_902141385.1 Timema californicum
ATATAACTATCTCTGTAAAACAAACATATAAATATGATATATAATTATTATATACATTTGTTTCACAAAGATTACTACCACATTTCTTCGATTCTAAGACACCATCGATTGTGAGAGACACCTTAATTTTTTCAGTAGCACCAAGAGAAAAAAAAGCTTCGGTTCTAAGAAAATAAATAAAAATAAACGCTAAAACACCCAATTTTGAAGAAATATTTTTTATTAGAGAGTTCAATCTACTAACAACAATAGCATTTTATTTATCAGTAGGTATATTATTCATCTATTCCTTCTGATTCAATATCATTCTCTGATTCATCTGAGCCATCTTTATCTAATACCATCCCCTAATATATCGTTTTCTGAGCCATCGAGAGCGTTGGTCGGAAAAGAACTGTGATTCTAAGACGACATAGATTCTAAGGTGCACCCTGTTTTTAGGGATGTTTAAATAGTAAAAGAAGTGTGTGACATATAATCTAAGAAATACGGTAATATTATATGTGTGCTGACTGACCCGGGAGACAGGTGTCTAGTCGCTGAATGAACACAAATAATGTGATTTCCCGTGCAAGAGCTATGTATGTGCCACTCACCAGACATGTCCCCCCCTTCCACTAAGAGTTTCACCGAGGAGAAGCCGTCACCATCGGTCCCGTCAAACACAGATGTCACTGACTTCATCAGTTCCTCAGGGTCATCAGAGTCGCTTATGGGCTTCACCTGCGTCATCGATAAAGGTCACAGACGTAATGTTCCCTCAATTCTCTCTACCACTAATAAAAAAAAATGTCAAATGCTGAGATAAAATTTGTTTTGAATTGATTATAGTCTACTTTTTTTTGGTAATTCAACTCGACACTTTTAGAAATTAACTTAACAACCAAACCTCTGATCATTAATTTACTACTTAACTGAGTATATTATGGCAAAAAATTTTAACATTTAGTTACTATTTTAATTTTATGGTAAAGTAAACCTTTTATATCTGACATGTTTTTTAAGAGTCAGATTCAAATTTGGGATTGTGGATTTGACTTATTTACAGTTTTGTCTGCCTTATTTTTCTAAACCTTGGCTCATCAATTTTGTTTTAAACTTTTATGATACAATTTTTAGGCTTATTTTGAGTTTCTAAGATTTAGTGAGTTTTATTATTATTATTATTATTATTATTACATTTTAACACATAGGTTTTATTAACTGACTTAATTTAAGTTTTATGGAGAAAGAGGGTAGTTTTAAGAAAGTGTGCTGGCGTTAGCGTGGAGTGAGGAAGGAGAAACAAACCACCCTTGGCACGCCTCGCCGAGGATCAGACCACTCAGTAAATGGCGACCTAGAGCAATGTGAGTCTCTAACGTCTTAGACCAAGCAGACAAGATTCCTGCGCTCTCATCTTTTGTATGCGAGCTTGAACTGACCACGGCGGTGAGGTTGTAGAGCACATTCATGCCCCAGTGGTCGCTGACACGAACTGTCAATTCAGTCTTGAAGCCGCTCTCCTCTTTCCCCTCCATAAGCACCAGGTTGGACGCATCTGGCAACAACTTGTAGGACAACAGCACACCTACAGGCGGGTTCAGGTGAGAGATTAGAACAGCTGACCTCTGACATCCCGAGACCCTCCAGCCTTCCGCCCGCGGGCAAAGGCTGGGGGGAGGGGGGGACTCGGGAATCAATCTGGGTTGAGAGAGGGGACGACTTTTCACCCCAGAATTATCGCGGTTAATAATAGGCACTAAGTATACTTTTTTTTAAAATATAGAATGCCCTTAAGTGTGTCAGATTAAAGTGTCAACCTTGTCTGGTATGGTTTTCCCTTGGTGGGGTGGTTGAGTTATAACCTTTAATAAATAACCTCTAACTCTGGTTGTGTTTACTGAGGTTTTTTCCCCCCTAAATAGTACTCCCTTTTCTTACACTCAAATTTGGATACATTTCCCTCTAAATACAACCTTTCTCATCCCCACCCCTTTGGTTTAAGTATGTGAATAATACGGACAAGACAGACATATTCAGAAACTCAACTTCTCTGGCAGCTCCTGGCTACCAGGATACCAGAAACTAAAGGAGCTTAATTCATTTTCCATTACAAGTGCCTTATCCGACAACTGTAAAGTTTTCCTGACTTTACTTTAATGCAGGGGCTGATTTATAAGGAGGATAAGTAGGCTTCAGCATAAGGTAACAAATTTTGATGGATCATAAATAAACATGTGCGGCTAAAGTTTCTTATAAACCGTCATACATTTGTTGGTAAAAAAAAAAAAATCCACACGTGTGATTTTTTAAGTATATGTAGGCCTACATGTGTAATTCTGTCATAAATATTATAGTATTTTACTGAAACTGTATGAAATAATGTCAATACAGTAAATTAATTAACGTTTTAATGAATTACTTCATACGTTTTAGTGAAAAAAAAAATCCTGTCCTGTTAATTTGTTAGTAGGATGATTAAAAACCAGGCGGCAAATTATATGGAGCACTAGGGCGGCCGAAAGTTTAAGTGTCTAAGTACATCAAGTCATGTGATCTGCAGCTGTAACTTTTGGTAGATATTATCAATACCTATAAAATAACAATAATAATATAGTAAAATGTGATCAATGTTGATCGCAGCAAAATATGTTTGTATTTGATAAATGTTCCTCCCTGCTATATTATATAGCAAAAGTACTACACTTTTATTTACTTCAAACAGAAAAAAAATATCTTGATATAATTTCTTCTGACCTATTTTTTAATAAATTAAAAAAAAAATCTAATCAAATATGTAAAATTCCTGCTTCTATGTGTAGGCTACATCTTTACGCATATGGACTACTAATTTTAAAGTGTCAGGTCTCAGCATGAGGTAGATTTCATGCACTTTTCATGAAAAACAGAAAAACCAATTTTTCATTTTATTAATATAGATGATCCCATCATGCATCTTACTTTACAGAATGTTCAGATTCAGATGGGTAGTGAATGAATATGTGTACCCCGTTTCCCCCTTGGCTAACCTATCTTCTCAACAATCAGAGGCCAGTGTAAGTTTAGTTCCTTAAAAAAAATATTGTAAATACCGAGCCCCGGATTGTCATGGTCAGCATCCTGGAAGTACTCGTAAGTCAGCGGGAACTTGTCTTCGTCGATGAAACCCTCGCAGGTGATGTGGAACTTGGTGACCCCACTCTTCCCGGAATCTGGGGTGATGGCACACCTGCCCATGGTGGGAGGGGTGTTCACATTCAGTTTCATGGTGGCCTGGCCACGGTCTTTGTGGCCACCTGTGAACAACAGTGTCTTTAGGTGGCTCGTAGTTGGCTAACGCGCTTGTCGTGTTGAGCCTGACTGCTGAGGACGGGGAGATCGAGGTTCGAATCTCGGTCAGGTGAACTGGGGGTGGTTTCTCCTAAATGGTTTTCCACTCTCCTTCACGCAAATGCGGGTTCACTTCCTCTAATTCAACCTTCCCAATTCCTAATCCATTAGAGTAATTAGTAATTAAAGCGTATAACCCGAACGGGTAGTAAGATGCGGTGCTAAATATTATTATTATTATTTAGTGAGGATGCTTCAAAATTCCCATTAATTAACACAATATTACCTGCTTTGGTGGCCACACGGTCTAAGGTGTCACTTTCGTGTTAAACTAGGCTGCTGATGACAGGGAGATAGGGGTTAGAATCCTGACCGGGAGGACTAAAGGGAGGTTTTTCCAAAATGGTTTTCCACGCTTCCTCTGCAGAAATGCGGGAAAACTTCCTCTAATTTCATCCTTCCTCATACCTAACTCATTAGCGTGATTAGTACATATGTGTATAGCCTGAATATAGGTAGTATGACATGGTGCCAAAGAAAAAACATTAACTTAAAACAATTGTGTGTGTATGAGCCTTTTGCTCTCCTTGAAAAAAAATCCTAGGGGCAATGACCCCCTCATATTCCCCTAAAGTTTAATTATAACTAGGCTACTAAATGGTACGTAGTTAAATTTGAGACCTCTTGGAATTAAATGAAGTTATCTAAATAGTTTCACGCAGTAAGTATAAGGGCATTTCTTTATAATATAAATTTACTTTTTACTGTACTTTAGGGCATAAGTAGGCCATTGTTACTAATTACCAAATTATCTACCCCCCCTTAAAACGCTCTAGTTAATTTTTTATTGGATATATGCATGATAAGCTTTTTTTAGGCGTAATAGATTAATTAATATTTTTACAAATTAGTTTTATTAGCCCCTCTCAATCTTTCAAGTTTTAATTAATCATAAACATGGTCTACTGTACTAAACACTTTAGATAAGTCTAGGAATATAATTTATTTATTATTTATATTTAGCACCGCGTCTTACTACCCGTTCGGGTTATATGCTTTACGTACTAATTACTCTAATGGATTAGGAATTGGTAAGGTTTAATTAGAGGAAGTGAACCCGCATTTGCGTAGAGGGAGAGTGGAAAACAATTTAGGAAAAACCACCCCCAGTTCACCCGACCGAGATTCGAACCTCGATCTCCCCGTCCTCAGCAGTCGAGCTCAACACGACAAGCGCGTTAGCCAACTACGCCACCGAGGCGGGTAGGAATATAATTAATTATAATTAGAGTTATGGAGCAGTAGAGTGGTGCACGCTAGATGCGTCTATTTTCCTTGGCATAGCACGCCCTAACTTCAAGGCGGTAGGATTTTCTGGCCAACCCAAGCGCCACCTTGGATTTTATCAACTCTGAGGTAAATTAATTGCATGGTTACCTTTGTGGGAGGGGGTTGTAGAGGGTCAGAAAAACATTGTCGTTCTCTTGTTTTCACGTGGTAATATTTTAATTTTAATAAAACTCACCTGCATCTTTTTATATTTCACTCCACAATTAATTATTTGCTAATTTAACTAAATCATTCACATACTTACTATAAACGGTACAACTGTTGCTAGCATTTAATAAGATTAAGCGTATTTTTCAAATTATAATTTTCCAAGCTGGTAGCTCTGATTCGTTTCAAAATGGCTCCCGCAAAAAAATGTAAACACTCCAATAGTCTTGTTTTTGTGTACATTCTGTTCTATTAACTGAATATATTTTGAACCTTATTAGAAATTGAAAGTACCTAAATTTTTATCTTTTTTAACTGTGCAGCGCACTGTCAGATAAAATGGCGGCATTGAGTCTAGAGGCTGTGCAAGCCACGAACGATGATGCAAGTTTGTGTAAGAGATCTGCAGTACATCTTGGTTATTGGAAAGATCCCTTCATCTCTCTGTTCATTCGGAGCTCGGACAGGAAAGCCCCCGAAATAAACAGAGGCTACTACGCGAGAGTAAAAGGAGTAGAGATGTTTATCCACAAATTCTTGCAAAGAGTTGGTAGCAATTGTCAAATCCTTAACTTGGGGGCTGGCTTCGACACACTGTATTGGCGCCTCAAAGAAGCCGGGATACGTATCACCAACTTTGTAGAGTTGGATTTCCCAGCCGTGACTTCCAAGAAGTGCCATTTCATCAAGAAAAGTCAATTGTTGTTGGACATGATCCAGGTGGGGGACGGAGAGGTTATGATAAGCAACACGGACTTCCATTCCAACGACTATCACGTGGTCGGCGTGGACTTGTGTGACCTCGAACAGTTGAAAACGAAGCTTTCCGAAGCGGGAGTGAACGAGAGTCTCCCCACGCTGTTCCTTACAGAGTGCGTCCTCGTATATATAGAATCGGAAAAGGTGGATCAGCTCCTGTCGTTCTTCGCCGGTAAGTTCCGCACCGCGCTGTTTGTCAACTACGAGCAAGTCAACATGGACGACAGGTTCGGCAACATGATGACATCGAACCTGAGGGCCAGGGGTTGTCTCCTCGCCGGGGTCAACGCTTGCAAGAGTCTGGACTCGCAGAAGCAAAGGTTTGTGCAGGCAGGTTGGGACGGCGCGCAAGCGTGGGACATGGTAGACATGTATTCCGCCCTGTCCTCTAGTGAGCGTCATAAAATGGAGCAGATAGAGCTACTTGACGAACAGGAACTGCTTGTTCAATTGTTGAAGCATTACTGCTTCTCCATAGCATGGAAGGGAGACATGTTGTCTGATATCAGGATTGGTATTCCTGATAACATGTGAATTATTTATTAAATACCGGTACTTAATTTACCTTCTGAATGTGAGGAATCATGTGACAAGTCCCTAGTCAACAACAACAACAACAAAAAATGGAGACTCTAGAAAGTTTATTTTATATTTGGCTTCAACTCGCGTCACAGTGTTAAAGAGTTCCATCCTCAACCTACGTTAACAAATTACCCTTTGTGTGTCGTTTAGACTTGCCATTCAACTGATGTTCTACTTTGCGGTGTTTATTGAGCTTATTAATAATTTGTGTTTGATGACTTGCTGTGGATAACCTAAAGGTTGTTTTGTTTCGTCCATGAACGCTTGAGAGAAGAGTAAGTTCCAAGATACGTTGGTAACAGGTTTGCTGCCCAGTTTTTGTGGTTCAGAAAACTAATTTATCTGCTGGATGGACCATTACAGATTTCATTGTCGGCAATGCTTTGCCCCTAAGGGGGAGGTTTTGGGTTAATAAATATTTAATATCTTAAGTTAAAACATGAAATAATGAGCTGGCTAATTTAATAAAAATGTTAGCCTAGTAATAAAAGTGAATCATAATATAGGTCCACACTTAGGGTTTCAAATTAAAACTTTTTATTTTTACGACACCACTTTCAACCACCTTGGTGTATAAATTCTACCGAGTTCCAGGCTTATATCCTACACGTTTAAGTTTGTATCATGACACGATACAAATAAGTTCTGATTTAATCGCATCATGTTTGCGATTTATTTTTCATCATTTTACCCCTGACGGCTTGGGTCACTTTTTCCGACTATTTTATTCTATGGCAGCTACGTATCGGTACGTAGTTATACATTTATTTTTTACACACTGTTTTAAGTTTAACTATAAAGCATTGCTTTCAGGCGAAAAAAAATCACCTAAGTCACATGGCTTTTAGTGAAGTTGTCGTAAGTTCAGACATTTTTTTGATTTTTGTGCAAATATCCATATTAAGACTATTTTTAGAAAAACAAACCACATTTTCCATAACATCGGGAAACCTGACTTAATCAGGGCTGTGGACCGAGTCGGAAGTAGTTTTGGGTGGAGCCCGAGTTGGATTCGGAGGCAGTAAAAATGTAGGCCTACTGACTCTAGCTTCAAAATAAAAACTTAACGGTATAATATTCTAGTAAAATATGATAAATATACAATTTTAACTTCTTTTTTTTTTAGGACCAATATTCGTAATTTGGATTGACAAATTTATTCAAATAAATTCACAACACCACATAGCCTAAGCTTCCCTAGAAGTCATCTATAGTGGAGCGATTTACTGCGGTAAATTTGCTATTACAGTTAATTAATCTACCAACTTTGGTCATTTCTGAAGGAGTCGGAGTCGGACCGCAGATAAATATAGGAGTTGGAGTTGAAGGCTTGGCTTCGGCTCCATAACCTTAGTCATAATAGTGTCCATACATTCATCGACTAACATAAATATATAAAGATTACGGCTTTGATATTGAATGTATTGGTAACACTTTGATTCTTGAATTTAAATCACTATAGTAGAACTCGAGAAATTGCTGCCGATGCAAATTGTAATTTTTCAAAATTGGGGTTTCCTCTTTAAATATTTAATTTCAAACATTTTTTGGACTCATCCTTGTTGTTTAAGCTTTCATTTAAAAATAGAATGGTGAAAATCAGTTTGTTATAACTCCGGGAATTATTGTCAAAGAGAGTCGCTGTGTGTGTTTTAACTAACACATGTCACATATCAAGACAGCCCTCAAGGTTGATTTGTGGTAGGCCTACCTAGTTACCAGTATTTATGTTTTATCTATATAACATAAATATATCACTTTAAATCTGATTACGTTGGAGACCTTCAAAAATAGGTTGATGAGTAAGACAACTATCTCAGTAATTTAGATCGCGACAAACCCCACATTTTAGATTCTTTTGGACAGTTGCAGACAGTTTAATTCAGAGCAGCCGTTCCCAAACTTTTTGAATGGCATACCACTCCATCAATTTTCATAATTTAAACTACCACCAAAAATACTGGCTGAATATTTACTATTTTGGTACATTCTTAATGTTGCACAGGGATATAATAGCACTGACTGTGTGGCTGTACCAACTATCAGAGCTTGAATCATTGTTGACACCCCTCCTATCGCTGTTTAAATCTGTTTTATTCTTGGTTATACTCGGTCGTAATATATTAATAAGATTTTATCAAGCCCAATATTTTTATGACTTAAATTCACTTGTCTGGTGTTACACAAAAGCACAGTTCAGAAACCGCTAATCTAAAGGAATCCTTTAGGGTTGCGGGGCCCAGGTGTTGTCGCTCTACCTGTGACACTGATGAGGTACGTCTCGCTCCGGGTCAGTTTGTTCTCGAGAATAAGCAGCTTGTCAGTGTTCTGTCCAAACTGAGTGTCCTGCTTCCAGTCCAATGTCTTCTTGCTCCCCTCGGTCGGCTCGAAGGTCCACTCGTACTCCATCTCCTCCATGGTGTCGGCGCACTCTGCCTCGCAGACCACCTTCAGATACACTATCTCCTCCGGGTTTGACTGGAAATACGGCCCGACGTTCCTCACATACCTATGAAGAGCCCACAACAAGCTTTTTGTTTCACCATGTTTTGTAGCCTCTTTGGGCTATACACATCCAGTAACTATTCCAATGGTATAGGTACAAGAAAGGCAACACTCTAGAGGAAATGTACCTACATTTGTTTGGAGAAAGAGGGGCAAGACATTTAGGAAAAAAACATCCTCGGTACACCCAATCAAGATTCAAACCTTGATCTCCCAGTCACTGGAAAAATCGGAAGATAGTGTAAGAGTGCTGTGTTAGACTGTGTGACCAGCGATGTGGGTGTCCCCTAAGTTATTTGATGTTTACCAGACTTGTAACTATTCTACTCCGGGTAGGGGGAGAAAGGTGGGGCAGTAACGGTTATTAAGGGGCTTGTGGAGACCCGTGAGCTGGAGACCACTGCTGTGGTGTTAAAATTGGAACGGCTTGGAACCGCAATTCTTAGGTGAAATCGTGGTCAGTAGGGTTTAGTCGATAATACTCCAGACGGGGGACCTGGCGGTCTAGGGGTAAGGTGTCAGACTTCTGTGCTATCGGACGGGGTTCAATCCTCGGTCCCGGCACAGATTTATCTGATTACCAAACCCTTCCTTCATCTTTGACAATACATCTTGTGAATGTGGGGAATGCCAGGCCTCCACCGTGGTTCGGATTCCACGTTAAGCCGTAGGTCCTCCATTTCATCTCACAATCACACTACCATTACACATTAGCGTAAGTGCGTATAACCCGAACGGGTAGTAAGACACGGTGCTGCTAATAATAATAATAATAATAATACTCCAGACATGTTTACTCAACTGAAATAAATACAAACTAGGGGGGTAGTTTATACCGTAAAATGATGTGTGGTGGGTCAAAAAGTAATATTTCCCACCACCACCTTGGGGCTTTCAGTCTTTTAACATGCTGCTCCGATGACTCACTCTAGGGCCAAGATGGCGGGTCTACCCTCGATGACTGCCACTCTCTTGATCGCATTACTGGGGTTCACTGTGTACCCTGGCACAGAGGGTTTGGCGCTCCACACCTCAACCATGAACTCGTAAACACTGTCCACTTGCAGCTGGTCCTTGGGTATGGACAATAACACACCTGGGGACAGTATCGTGGGGTCAGAGGTCGCGGGTTTGACCCAACTGGCTTGGCCTCTGCAAGGTTGGGATGACAGCCGGAACCCCCTCTCACATAGATGACTTCACATTGTTAACTTAATATTACACAATCTATCATTTATCTCTTTAAGGGAAACTGTTCCACTTTTTGAATTAGGCCTGTATTTTGTTATACATTGAAAAAGGTACAAGAAAGAAATATATATTCGCATCCACTCTCCATTTCTCGTGTTTGTCTTTTATGGTATTTGCTTCTTTCACATGTTCCTATAGTTCTTTATCTATTTCCTCTCTCTCCCTTTTATGTGTTTTGGTTTCCTCTTTTAGTAAGTTGTGTTGCACATTTCACCCTCCCTCCAGATGAGTTCCGATAGAATGAAACCTAGGTCGAGGGATTGGGCAGTAACGATCGATTCTCTTCACGAGACTGCCACTACCTTATTCTCAAGTGGCGGCAGTGTGACATGTGAACTGTGTTCTTCCATTCATTGTAAAAACCATATTTTGTTTTTTCCCTTTTATATGTTTTTTTATCAACCTTTACAGTACCTTATTTCATATGTAACAAAACAGTCTATAATTTACATTAGTGTGTTTATTTATAAAGAGCTCTTAATCTTGGCCTAGTATGTTTCAAATACAGTAATCTACATGTTGAAAATTGACACCTGGACATGGAAATAAAACCCAGGATGTTTAGCCCATGCGCTCAGTTTGATCCCGTGCGCAGTGTCAACGTTGTTGATTATTTTAATGTGCTCATAATGAAAGTAAAGGGCTGTAGAGTTAATCTAAGTATGCTAACTAATCCGGGTATGTTAGATGCAGGGAAAAAATCCCTTTAAAATAAATATAATCATATGCGTTTCTACACCACTTTCTGTGATACGTTTCTAATCGAATGTGGATTCGGGGAATCTGGCCTTGTCTGTGGTCATCATCGTTAAGAGGTTATACTCCTACTACTTCTGATCGACTCTGGTTTGACTTTCACTGGGTTGTTAATTTAGTCTCCACTTGGTTTGGAAGCAGGTGGGGTCACGAGTAATTAGGAGCTCACTAAATGTGCGTTCCCCCAGGTGCTAAAATTGTATGACACAACGGCCTTGTCTGGAGGGAATGTAGGGGACGAACCTGTCCCCACTTGTACACCCTTCCCCTTGCAGTACTGCCCCTCGGAGTGTTCGGAGACCCAGCAGGACCACTTGTATCTCAGGTGTTGTTGGTTGTAGGGAGACTCGTTGGGGTCGTAAGACAGCTCCGCACTTAGCTGCAGCTCCTGATGCACGCCAACCGTGCCACTCTCCCCGCCCACCATGCACGCCACCAAGTTGGTCGGTACAATGTGGAAACCGCACTGGTGCAGCGCAATAAACACATAGTTTCAGGTGCTCGATGTAAAAAAAAAATATAAATTGTAACATAAATACTCTTTAGGCTAAATAAACAGATTGAAGAGGGCAACATTTAAGGAAATGCACCAACATTAGAGAAACTCAAAATGTAGAAAAAAGTTAATCATGGAATTCATTTCTGGAACATGAACCTGAGGCTCGGGTTAAGAATCATTATTGGTAACCACGCACTGTCAACTGTACCAATCACAAACATTATTAGGAGCTTATGGGTGACCTAGTGGTCTAGGGGTAAGGTGTCGGACTTCTGTGCTGGGGGTCCTGGGTTCAATCCTCGGTCTCGGCACAGATTTATCTGATTACCAAACCCTTCTTTCACCTCTGACAAGACATCTTGTGAATGTGTGGAATGCCAGGCCTCCACCGTGGTTCGGATCCCACGTTAAACTGTAGGTCCTCCATTTCATCTCACAATCACCCTACCATTACACATTAGCGTAAGTGNCTCCATTTCATCTCACAATCACCCTACCATTACACATTAGCGTAAGTGTGTATAACCCGAACGGGTAGTAAGACACGGTGCTTATAATAATAATAATAATATTAGGAGCTTAATTTAACGAGGCATTCATGAGATAGGGACTCCTATTAACATTGTGTTTTTAGTGAGACAGCTTCTCACCATGTTTTCGTTCCAGAAAGAATTCTTTTGTGCGCCCATTATCTCGTTGACTTTTTCAAGTACGGCTACTTTCATCAGATAAAACCCAAAATTCATGGTGAAAGGTTGGAAAGCGTATTCTGCCGGTGAGTTCCAGTCCGTGACCAACGCTTTGAAGGTGTCACCTAAAAGATGTCAAGTTTGGGAACCATTTAAAAAAAAAAAACTTTATGTTTATTGGTCATGTTTTGTTCAAACTTAACCTAGCTGCCTTTTTATTTTATTAGTTCTAAAAAAATTTAATACAAACTGCTTATTTTGTATTCTTATAGTTTTGTGTTTCTTAAAAGGCCCGTGCCAGGGTTTAGCGCTTCAGACACTGAACAACCAACCCTGAGGGTCTTATGACACTTGTCAAGCACACATACGTGATCTTCATGTGGTGTGTTGGGGTTCAGATGAATCGAGGTTCACTATCGGTGAGCTTTTAAAAAAAAACCACACATGCTCATGTCATAACACTGAAACAACATAATTTGTACCTGTTTCGGTGATCATATGGTTTAGGGCATCACTCTATCAATAGACTATACTGTCGATGACGGGGAGATTGGGGTTCAAATCCCAGTTAGGTGTACTGAGAAAAGTTTTTCTAAAACGATTTTCCGCTCTCCTTCTAGGAAAATGCAGGTATATATCCTCTAAATTCAACCTTCCTCGTCAGAGTAATTAGTAGCCTACATATGTGTATACCCTGAACAAGTAGTAAGATGCGACGATAGAAACTAAAAATGCCCGGAGGTAGTGGAAAATCACTTTAACTATTTAAACGCTCTAAAAGCAGAGTTTGAGTTTTATGCCAGAATCGAGCTCTCATGTCGGGGATGATACGTGTCATTGTCTTCACAATAGTGGTCAAAGTGTGCATGTGTATGTGCACACAATGTAGCAGCACAGGACATACTCACCTGTGGGGACAGGAGCATCCTCGGAGATGTTGTATTGGAACCAGTAGTGGGACAGTTGGGGCTCCTGGTCGGAGCACTCTGGTGTGGTCTTGCTTCTCACCGAGAACCTTTCCCCCCTCTTGTACATGGGCGCCTTGTCATACTCTGTTGCACTAGACCGCGCAGGAACAAATGTTCTATCAAATCTCCCCACATCTTATCGCGAG
>CABFOW010009707.1:0-12950 GCA_902141385.1 Timema californicum
GTTATATGGTCCAGTTAAACCGAGACAGCTCACAACTCACCGTTATATGGTCCAGTTAAACCGAGACAGCTCACAACTCACCTTTATATGGTCCAGTTAAACCGAGACAGCTCACAACTCACCGTTATATGGTCCAGTTGAACCGAGATAGCTCACAACTCACCGTTATATGGTCCAGTTGAACCGAGACAGCTCACAACTCACCGTTATATGGTCCAGTTAAACCGAGATAGCTCACAACTCACTGTCATATTGTTCAGTTAAACCGAGACAGCTCACAACTCACCGTTATATGGCCCAGTTAAACCGAGACAGCTCACAACTCACTGCTATATTGTTCAGTTAAACCGAGACAGCTCACAGCTCACCTCTGAAGGAAGGCATAGTGTCGACCTGCAGATTGTACAGGGCCTGAGAGATGGCTATAGGGGAAGTGTCCCTCAGAGACTTGGGCCCCAACGGGTCTGGGGAGGCCGGTGACGTAGGAGAGGTGGGCTCGCTGTCCCGCAAACTGCCACTCACACTGTCCATGCTACGGTGAACATACATCGGGACTTACACACATCAACAGTGTCTTACAACTGTCGTCTAACAGGACATTACGTGATGATATCTGTACATTGTTTTATAGTGTGTTACATGTGACCAGAGTATATAGCACGGTACTAAGACAACCAATCCAAGAACAGGTTTAAATTGCAACAAATTAATAATTCAACATCAAGCAAGCTACAGAGTAAGGTTTCCCAAACTTATAAAGCTCCATTGGTGGTTAAACTGGCCTTGAGAGAGTCCCTGTCAACGTCTTCACACTTACTGTTACTAGCTGTTACCAACACTCACCTCACGTGCTTGTGACTTGCCACCAGCAGTGTTACCAACACTCACCTCACGTGCTTGTGACTTGCCACCAGCAGTTCAAAGTCTGGCCCGAACGTTTGCATGGCATCAACCAGTAGCAGACTGTGAACACTGAGAGTCACGCTCGTGTCGTACGGCCGCTTGGTGTAGGACGCTCGGACACCGGACACCTGCAACTCTGCGACACTCCTCCCTCGAGACTGGACCTGAACATGAGCGCAATGTCACAGAGAGGATCAAACATCAGCGCAATGTCACAGAGAGGATCAAACATCAGCACAATGTCACAGAGAGGATACAAACATCAGCGCAATGTCACAGAAAGCTCTTAGAGCTATTATTAGAGATGTGTGGTAAATAATATTTTTACTTTTGATTAAAAATGGTAGTAAATCAACTCCTATTCAAAAGGTTTATTGAAACAGTTGAGCGGTGAATATTACCTCCAAGGACATGTGATCAATGGTGAACTGAAGCATCAGGAGTCGAGACATTTCTCTGATCTGTTTGTTGTGATTGTCAGTCCAACTGTTAGCGTCAGGATCAGTAGACGTTTCATTGAACACTTCCCTGGCCGGCTCGTGAGTTCTGTGAACAACAACACAAGGGTTGTTTGTAAGGACTGCCCCAAGGTGTGTTCAAACAAAAATATATTTACAGTTTTGTTGACATCAGAGGGTTAATTACTATATCATACATATAAAGTATATTAAACATCGTCTCCTTCATCTATCAAACAGCGCTGATGAAGGTTAAGTCCTCTCGCACATCTGTCTGATAACAGCGGCTGTTTGGTCATCCAGAGTGATGACAGGTCACCAGTCACGAGAGCTATAAGAGCTCGTCAAACTGCGTCCTCTGTAGCCAAGAGGGTGCGAGCATTGACGTGTTCAGTTGTCATTTCCACACAGGAGCTGTCGGGGTCTGACTCCTCCGTCACCACGAGAACAGGAGCTGTCGGTAGGAGCTCGAGTGGTCTGACTCCTCCGTCACCACAAAGAACAGGAGCTGTCAGTAGGAGCTCGAGTGGTCCGACTCCTCCGTCACCACGAGAACAAGAGCTGTCGGTAGGAGCTGTCGGGGTCTGAGTCCTCCGTCACCACGAGAGCGGTCTCGGTAGTTTCGCAGTCACACCAGCAGAAAGTTAACAAGGGTGAGAAACAGGAGCATGATGGAAACAGCGTGTATTAAGGATATTATTGTTAGGGGTCAGATGAGTGCTAGAGCTTGTAGTACGTACTAATACGTACGCACTAGTATGCTACAATAGTAGAGCTGGTGATGTTATATTCCCACCTCAGCCAAGCGAATCATCAAAGGAGGACGAGACCTACCTGAATGGTGAGGGAAGGCCCCTGTCGGTCACCAGGGCCCCCATGGTCCTCAGGGCCCCTATCTTCTGCTCATTGACATGCACCACAAGCTTGGGGAGGTTCCCAGAGAGTGTGAAGCTGGGAAAGTGTGGGTCAGAGGTGAATATGATCCTTCGTTCCATCTGTAGCGAGATGTTGAACCTGTCCAGGATGTGCAGGGTGGATGTGCCGCGCATGTGCGCATACTTCCAGTTGTCCCGCACACGCCCCACCAGGATCTGCAGGTCCCCCATCTCCATCGTGTACCTGAACACAACAACACAAGAGTCAGCACGTTACGATATTTAACTCACCACAACTTAACATGTGACTTGGAACAATTACCTCTCATACAACTTCTGGTGCAGGGCGAGATCTGTGACGCTACTGGCCAGGTCGTCTGTCTTGAGCACCCCTGTGGTGGACAAGGTGTGGAGCGTCTGGGATTCTGAGAGACTGGCCTCACTCCCCGGAGGAGTGGAGCACGGAGTCTGGAACTCATCTGTTGGAGACAGTTCGGGATCAGTCATCTCTTTTACACAAACAGTCCTACCTCAACACAATGACGCCACCGGGGCCCTGCAAGTAGCTTCCAGCCTAACTCATCATGGTCGAGTTTCCTCTTCACGTGCGCGAAAATCATGTTTTGAATAATTATTGTTATTGTTATTGTTATTGTTGTTGTTATTGTTATTATTATTATTATTATTATTGTTATTAGCAGCACCGCGTCTTACTAACCGTTCGGGTGATACGCACTTACGCTAATGTGTAGTGGTAGGGTGATTGTGAGATGAAATGGAGGACCTACAGTTTAACGTGGAATCCGAACCACGGTGGAGGCCTGGCATTCCCCACATTCACAAGATGTCTTGTCAGAGGTGAAGGAAGGGTTTGGTAATCAGATAAATCTGTGCCGGGACTGAGGATTGAACCCCGGCCGCCAGCACAGAAGTCTGACACCTTACCCCCCTAGACCGCCAGGTCACCCATGTTTTGAAACACAATAAAAAGTTTAGGCTATTTAATTTAGATTATATCGGCAGTTTCACTTATAAATCATTGGGTAACTTGACAGATTGTTACAATTAATATCAATTTCATATTAATAACATAAGAAAGCTCTAAAACTACTTTTGACTGGTAAACTAATTCAATATCTTTGTCCGTATCGAATCACCCTCGATTGAAGTTGCATTGATATGGCAAGGAAATGGGGAGATAGATCACCAAGCACTTTAACTATCATTATTTTTACATAGTCCCTTCTAAAATTATAACTTCAATCTAATTAAAAATTTATCAATGAGAATAGATATTAATGTTTTAAGATTTAAGATATTTAAAACTTGCATTCTTAAATTTAACTACAAAACTTGCACTGGTTTAGTTACTATTTAGTTATAGAATTATGTTGGTTAATCTGTTTAAAATCAGTGTCGGTCAACATTGCAATAAATATTTGACCAAACTTACCACATTTACTATATCATGCGGTCTTCTAGAAATATTATTTAAAAACTCTTACAGGCATTAAGAGTTGAGTTAAAATACATTTAGGGCGCAAGTGCGCGTAGAGGAATGGAATTGGGACCAAGAAGCGATCATACCCGAATATTGCATTAAGGACTAATGAACGAAATATGAAACATTTGAGGGATGTAACGTGGCCTTCACAATCAACCTGGAACCAGAGCTTTACTTCCCCTCCGAAGGGAGTTGTGCTAAGAAATGTGCCAACCTCGGCCGGGTTCGAACCCATAAACATCGAGTCCTGAGGAGAGCACTTCACCCCAAGACCACCGAGATCAACCAAATGTGAAATATTTCAAATTTTTAACTTCTTGTGATTCTTACGTTTTATTTGGTTAACTTTTCTATTGTAATTGGTAGTGTAACTGTGATTTCACCAAAAACTTGAGAGTTGGAACCATTTTGATTATTTGTTTCTATTATATTTATTTGAGTGTTGAAGTTATTTTTAATTGTTTGGTTTGCAAACAAGAGGGGAGTGAGTCCGGGATGTGTTTTATCACCAATCCTATATAACAGTGTAATGGATGAGATTATAGCCCAGTTCAGGGTCACAGACACCCGGGGAGGAGGCTGGAAACACACACAGACCCAGCAAAGAGAGTAACAACCGGTGGAAAGGAACACACTTGGCTGTGATGGCTGGTTGAGTCATAGCCTGCCCTCTCCCCGAATACAGACATCACAGGTACGTGAAGCAGGACTATCTTACCCAATAATACACGTGATGGGTACGTGAAGCAGGACTATCTTACCCAATAATACACGTGATGGGTACGTGAAGCAGGACTATCTTACCCAATAATACATGTGATGGGTACGTGAAGCAGGACTATCTTACCCAATAATACACGTGATGGGTATGTGAAGCAGGACTATCTTACCCAATAATACACGTGAGGGGTATGTGAAGCAGGACTATCTTACCCAATAATACATGTGATGGGTATGTGAAGCAGGACTATCTTACCCAATAATACACGTGAGGGGTATGTGAAGCAGGACTAGCTTACCCAATAATACACGTGATGGGTACGTGAAGCAGGACTAGCTTACCCAATAATACACGTGATGGGTATGTGAAGCAGGACTAGCTTACCCAATAATACACGTGATGGGTATGTGAAGCAGGACTAGCTTACCTAATAATACACCACTGAGGGAGATATGGACAAATAAAAGAAACGATCAATGTTTGAGGAACACACTTCACACCACCAGCTGTTACCTCTCTGTCCAGTGCCAGCAGTGTAAAGTGTGTTCGCTATAAAAGGTGTGGTGTATTTGTCGTACCTTCATCGTCACTCTCCGAGCCATTGGCCGCCGAGCCCTGTGGGGGTGGCGAGTCCTGCCGGTTGCTGAAGCGGAACTTCCCAAAGTCCACCACCACTATGAGCGCGTTCTTATCACAGAAATGTTCCACGAACATGATGTGCGGGGCAGAGATGTCCAGCTCGATATCCCACAGCTTCCTGTCGTTCTGAGACAACAACACAACAGCCAATGTTAGAGACTTGGGAAATATTATAAATACAACACAACCTACATAAACCAACAATACTTGATTTGGTTGGATCATCTTAGCTTCTTTGCTAGCAAAGTAGTGTGGTTGGAGTCTATGTCTGCCCTCATCAGCATTGAGCAGTAACTGCTTGGTCTGCCCAGCTAAACAAGATGGTTTCCCTATATTTGTCTTCACCTAATACAATCAGTATATTCACTTTTAATGCAATAGAAGTCAACTAACGAAGATGGTATTAATGAAAGTTTGTATACATTAAGACCTGCCCGTGAAAAAAAAATTCATAGTTATTAGTTTGTTTCAGAGTTATCTTAACGCTCTAACCCAGGAGAACTGGGTTCAAAGTAGTCAGCCTAAAATGCTCTTTTGTTTCACCCACTGTAGCTGTGTTAATTTGGTATTCGCACCACCTTGCGCCAATGCCACCCCTATATGCTCTGGTCACACATCAACTTCAGACTATGAACGTCTAGACTAACAGCTTCTAGCACTATGCCATGTTTTGTTGATACAAGAACTCAATATCTCACCGTCTTCAGAGAGGTAGGCGACGCTATCTGAGCAGATGTAGTCTACACATTCTCCCTCTCTGTCCTTGGATCCACCGTGTGTTCACGTGAGCCAACCCTTGTGCTGTATATTGCCATGTTTTGTTGATACAAGCACTAATTATCTCACCGTCTTCAGAGAGGTAGGCGACGCTATCTGAGCAGATGTAGTCTACACATTCTCCCTCTCTGTCCTTGGATCCACCGTGTGTTCACGTGAGCCAACCCTTGTGCTGTATATTGCCATGTTTTGTTGATACAAGCACTAATTATCTCACCGTCTTCAGAGAGGTAGGCGACGCTATCTGAGCAGATGTAGTCATCTGTTTCACCACTTGGCAGTTAGTGTTTCCTTAAGACATATTGCTTGCAAGTAGATGGCGTTGAATATCGACCTTGCTTTCAGGCCGCCGAGTACTGGTGTGTCGTTTGTTAACTTGCCACGTGATGGCAATACTGTTACATAATGTTAAACAAGTTACTTCCTTCATGTCAGAGAGACTGATGATTGCTTTGGTTACCTACAAAAGCTCGGGGTGGTCCTGCGGACTAGTATGGCCCCATTTGACTACTTCCATTATTAGAAGTACACAGGGCTGGGCCAAAAATCCACGTCGCGAGCTTGCTCGTGGCAGTGGCCCAGAAATGGGTTGGGCTCTGTGGGGCAGTGAGTTTAAAGGCTGACGAGTAATGGCGTTGACAGACCTGTAGGTTCGGGCTCCTGGGGTTCTGGGCCTCGCCGTTCGTGTGGTGAGCCACTTAAGAGCTTCAGTGCTAACCTGGAAAGTTAGTAGTGCATGGGCTAGAACATGGGCGCCTCAAATCATACGCACAAGTAGTGGGGAATTAACTTCCCATGCGCGGTGGGCGTAATCCCATTCCCCTACACACGGGACAGAGTGGAGATCGCAAGTAAATAGCTCCGTTCACCCCCCTGGATAGGTCGAAGGCAAGTAGTCCCCCGTGTTGGTTCAACCAGTGAGTGACTGGGAGGGGAGGAGTTAACTCTCACCTCCCTGGGGAACCAGATCATCCCACAGGGGTTGGAGCTATTTAGGCACCGACCTAGAAACTGCCCTGGCGCCACTTACATGCTGAGACCACAGCACGTTAGTCGATAAGATATTGATATATTGCAAGGTTCTTGGCCTCTATTGATGTCCCTACAGTTCACGTTATTGTTGCCCCTCTGAGGCGGTCTTCTGGCTTCCCCTGTAGAGTGAATAATTGTCTTAGTCAATGTGTTGCAAATCCTCTATCTGCGGCATAGCACCCACTGTATTTCATTGTTTACTGCACTCTGCTCTCCGACAATGTCTCATGTTTGGTAAATACTTCTCTGGTTATCCTTTGACTATTATTTCTCCTGGGAGTCACACCACCCACTTGCCAGTGTGACCGAGCGCATTTCAAAATTATGTGGTCGCATCAACAGCAAACAACAGAACCAACCTATAATTTGATACCTGACTTGGACAAAACCATTCCTCACTTTAATAGTGAGTCACCAGGGCCTCTAATTTTGAAATGTGTGAGTAGCGATTCGGTAGCGTATTTCTCTCATCTCGCAAACCCCTAATTTTCAGATTGAAAACTGAGTCGCAAGCGAAACATCGCTACACCAACAGGCACGACAGTAGAAACCTTTCAAACCTAGCTCTGTTTCAGCACAGCCTGCGATTTGCGAGTGAGCTCGCAAGTTTCAAGATTAGGGGTCCAGGAATGAACATATCTGAGTGGCTACCCATCATCAACACCACGGAGGAGCTCCATGAGTGGCAGAACCAGTTTAAGTCGGAGTCAGCTAGGACTCAGTCCACAGGTGGAGCTCAGCACCAGTATCGATCCCGATCAACCGAAGTAGTCAACTGAGAACAATTCAAATATCAATTTCGACAAACCTTTATGGTATCATCGAGCCTTCCTGAGAAATTCGACAAAATGAAGAATGGTGTTCAAGAAAAAAATTGTTAATATGCGTTTTTATTTCCACAACAAAATGTGTATGTGCAAGTTCTAGGATTATAATTCATAGAAACCAGTTGTGATTGAGCTACGGCCATGTGAGAGAAGTAGCCTACACATCCGAAATAACAGGCACAGTCCTCAGGAGTCATTCGTGGCATCGAGACACACAGGCAGTTAAACCTGCATTACACAATCAAATCCGGGTTACCGACTCAACCATGTGAAAAGAGGACAGAAATTCCAAGTGTCGCATTCGGTAAATTATATGAACAATTATTTGTCAGAAACGCAGATGAAGTTCCCTGTAAGAAACTAAATCTCCCAGAAGTAACAAAGGAAAATTCAATCAAATTGCATTAGAACATTTCCACACTTCCCAGACAGCAGTCTGCCCACCTACCTTAGTGCCCCTTTATCTCTCGGGGAAGGATGTTGGTGTTTATTTCAATGATCAGCTGTTTTTATAAGTTATATACCTAGTATTAGATGTTTATTGTTTCAGTTGTGCTCTGCGTAAGTGTGTGTTTTCCGTGCCAGTGGGTGCCATCAGCAGGGATAGGCTCCATAATGTGTGTTTTCCGTGCCAGTGGGTGCCATCAGACAGGGATAGGCTCCATAGTGTGTGTTTTCCATGCCAGTGGGTGCCATCAGCAGGGATAGGCTCCATAATGTGTGGTTTTATTTCTATATGAACACTGACCAGTAATGACGTGGAGCACTAGTACATAACAGCGCAGGCGGGTAAAAGAGTGAGTGTTACCAGTCCCCCCTCCAAGATGTGGTCCCAGTTCCTCATCAGCTCCAGTTTGGTACGGAGCTTCATGGCTTCGTAACGGTGTCTGGCTGCTTGTCGCAGCTGAGCGTCGGACGTCTGGTGAGGTCGGGTGAAGAAATCGGACAACCATTTCACCGCCTCCGGATTGTAGACAATCTCGAGCGAGCGAGTGACTACGTGCAGTCTGGAACATGTACCTCGATAGTTGTTAATAACGTAACTACAGGTACTCTACAGGAACTTTCTGGGATGACAGAGAAAGTGGACACGATGTAGATAACTAACTACCAGAAGACGAGTCAATCGTACTCACCTGTACTCTTTGCTGGAATGGAACGGCCGGTACTCGTAAGTAAGTTTGAACAGCGGCTCCTCACACTTATCTCCCGGGGATATGAACCTGAGCCCTCGGGCCGCATTGGCAGAGCGGCCCAGCATGGGAGTGGGCTCTCGGGACTGGGGACCTACTAGGACTGGGAAAGCTGTGTCTTCAGTTAGTTGGTCCCGCAAGAACAAGGCTCCCAGGGCCACATGGAACTTGTGGGACCCCGAGCGTGGCCGAGACTCCCAGCCCACCACCATGTTCTCAAACTGGAGCACCATCACGGGCTGGACCCTGCGTGGGGCATGGATATAGATAAACAAGGAACATGGAGGTAAAGTATGTTTAGCTAAATATGGAGGGGGTAAAGTATGTTTAGCTAAATATGGAGGGGGTAAAGTATGTGTTCATGTTTTTACTTGTATTTGTAATTATTCCCTGCAATCCTATCATAGTTATTATTTTTGTTTTGCTTAATAAGTCAGTTTTAAGCATTCTTTGGAAAGAAAATTTAAATTGTTTGAAAACGACTTTAAAAATGCTTTATATATATGAATGGTCGGTGCTTTGATAAAACATGAATATTGAAACATGGCAGGGATTTGTATTCCAATGTTAAGGAGAACACATGATTTAACCTGTCAAAAGATTCTAAATGCTTAGTTTTCATTTATAAAGTGCACGTTATATTTGTTTGCAATCATTTTATGTGTATTTAGAATGCTTTAAACCAAACCATCTAAAGCGAGTCGTTTGAGGCAAAATATTACTGAATTCGGAGACGATGTTTTTATACAAAATATGTAAATTGAAAGTGGCCGGCATCAGATAAAATATTTAACCATTTAACAACACATCAGTCGCAACAAACATATCTGTGGTATCCGGAATATCGATAAAAAGAAAACCTCCCAATACTACTTGCACAAAATGCATTCACGAATCAAGAAAAAACCTCTACATTTTATAAATATTCGTGTGAAGTTCTGGTATCTGCGAACATTTCTCCGTGGAAACTGAGCGATGTTAGACTGGGACTGTATTCCAGACGAGTCCACACGAAGGAAAAACTGGAAATGGACAGACCAGGGAGAGATGTTACTGCTTACGTGTATCATGTAAATCCTAACCCTCGTAATAAATACATATCATAGAATCTCAATCAAACCTTTTTAGGTAATTTTTTGAAAACTTTAAGTCATTATTTAGAGTTTTAGTGTCATTATATAGGTCATTTTTTGGCAACTTTAAGGTCCTGAAAATCCGGGCCCTGGTTATTATTATTATTGACATATTATAAAACTCTAAGATCAAGAAGTTAAATATAGTAATAATGTGACTCATTATTAATCTGTTACTGTAGATGACTCGTTAGATGAGCGCCTGTAGTAGTATGGAACGTACGTGGCAACATAGTCTTTGCGGGTGGTACAAAGGTTGAACGCCCCCTTCCTGAGCGTGAGATTGAACTGTCCGAACACAGTGTCTCTTCTCAGCAACGTGTTGTTCTCCATGGTGTCGGCTATCGCGTCGAGGATCTCCTCCTCCAGCTCCTTCTCGGGTACATCGGAGTCAGGTGGGGACTGGTTCCACCCCCACAGCTGCGGGAACCATTGCAGCAAGGTGCGTCGACCAGGGGCGGGGCTTGAGGGGGGCTCGCTTTGGGGTAGACGTACCCTCCACATGGATATCTGCAGAGCCAACGCAACGTGGAGACTACAACTAGAACGTAATCATTATTCCCGTTCCTTGCCAGGGTAAGAGTGAGAAAATACAACTAGAACGTAATCATTATTCCCGTTCCTTGCCAGGGTAAGAGGGAGAGACTACAACTAGAAAGTAATCATTATTCCCGTTCCTTGCCAGAGGTAAGAGTGAGAGACTACAACTAGAAAGTAATCATTATTCCCGTTCCTTGCCGGGGTAAGAGTGAGAGAGAGACTACAAACCTCTCTTAGGGCGCGAAGCTCTTCATAGCCCCTCTCTGTTTCTATGGAGTCCTTCAGTATCTTCTGCTCAGGGAGTATCGTCGCTGTTGGGTTAGTCAGTATCTTGTAATAGATGTCAACATACGCTACATTGTCCTTGGCCCTTTGCAGCGCTCGGTCCCACGCGCCGGCGGGTTCTCGCCTCCAGCCCGGAACACTGCAACTGGCCGCGTACGTCCACCAGGCTCGAGGACTCTCTCTCACGGACACATCTGGCCGATACTTGCGGAGTCGACAACACTTGTCGATGTGCAGTAGACCCTTGACACAGCCGACCATCTGACCATACTGCCACTGTGATAGAAACAACGAGCATGTGTCTCTGGTTCAAATCCAGGCTGGAGAATATTATAGAATACTCCCTTTTATCAAGAACCAAACAGTTTTGAAGTATCTTTCACAAATAATAAGTAAATAAGTATCAATACACAAAGTTAGTTTAGTGAAATGGTACAAAAATCTTACTCTATGTTTTTACTTATCAGTAATATGTTACTTATTGACATATATTTCAGCTAGTAATTTATTTTAGAACTGTGTCTTACTACCCATTCGGGTTATATGCTTATGTACTGATTTTGTTATGGTTGGGAGGTTATATTTATAGGATATGTATCAGCATTTGCCCTCGACTGAGATTCTAACCTCAATCTCCCTGTCCCCGACAGGCTAGTCTACTATGAGAGTGACGTGTTAGACCACGAGGCCATCAATACGATCTCAGATCGTTGGTCGTAGCCTGACTGTTTAGTCTGTCAACGAAAGCAATACCAAAGTGAGGTCTGTTATCATCCAGTACAGCGTGATATATTGTTTAGAGGCGTGAGAAGCTTACATCGGTGAGAGAGATAGGAACTTCCTCAAGATGTACGTCACACACAATCCTTGGTTGTGTTTTCGACCTCAAGGGTTGGTCACTCTTGTTGCGTTTGATGTGGGCCTGCGCACTGACCGGGGACAGTAGGAACTGATGCTCTTGGGCCAAGCAATGCGACATCGCCACCTGGGGACAATATTGACCCCACCTGTAGAGTTACATTTCAACCAAAACAAACACTTCTACTGCTGAGCCTTGTACCTTACCACTAGCTCGGCGAGTGACAGGCTCCCCAGGAGATGGTCAGCGGTGATGCTGTCACAGTACACTGACAGAGCTGTCAACTCCAACAGCTTGAAGGACGTCTTGCTCGCTCCTTGGCCCATGAACCTTGGCATCCACTTGTCGTCGCAGCTCTGAGCTGTCAGCGAGTCGATGGTGATCCCGAACGCAAACGCTTGGCTCGGGACTGTTTCGTCGTCCTCGTAGCGAATGTGGACATCTTTGATCTTCAGCTGGAATGACACAGAATGGTGTGAGGGATGGTGTCTTATTGGGTACACAGCCGGTCCTCCATCTTCCCTCCTGTGTCCCAATGACACACACACCTGTAAGTTCTCGACGATGTTGGTGACCAGGTTGGTCCCGAGACTCAGCCACAGAGAGTAGCTAGAAGCGTAGTAGCTAGACACTTGCGCGCTCTCTGTGTCGGCTCTCCAGCGCGCCTCCAGGCTGTCCAGTTGCGACAACTTGTAGTCGTGCGCCGCTTGCGTCTCTGCCTCTTCATCCCACTAAACAATCAAAACAGTGATCGTGTTATTCACTAGCCAGTGCGGCTGGCGGAGATTGAATACCAGTCTCCTGGATCAGTAGTGACGAGTGCTCAAGATAAGGTTTACCTCGCTGAGTTTGATCGGGCTGACCACCAGACACAGCTGCTCTATGAGTATCACCCAGGGTACACTGCGGAACTGAGGTATCGGTATCTGCAGCTTCACCTTGCCCACGTAGCCCGCCCGTACCTCGATAGGCAGACCAATGTGGCGCAGAGCATCTTTCTTCAGCGGTAAATTCTCGAGTTCAACCTCGCCTGACAACACACACACACACATTACTAGACCAGGATTTGAAGCCCGACCTTTCCGTCCCTCTCGATACAATCTAACAAGGTGTTCACAAGAAATACCTCTCCACCAGTCCATCTCTCACAAGAGATACCTCTCCACCAGTCCGTCTCTCACAAGAGATACCTCTCCACCAGTCC
>CABFOW010009708.1:0-12948 GCA_902141385.1 Timema californicum
TATATATATATATATATATATATATATGTATATATATAATTTAAGATTATCAATTATTTACAGAATATACATATTTTGACACACAAAATATGAGTGATAATATTAAAATAGTTAAAAGTATTAATGTTTTCCCGTCAATAGCAGTTTGAAAACGTGGTCAAAATAAGGGCAAATAATAATTAATTGTTGGTCCCATGTATAAATTGTGTCTAACAAAGGGGTAGTTTTTGAGAATCCATCCCAACCTAGCCATTTCATATTTGCTGACATTTTGTAAGCTATTTTAGAGATTCTTTATTTTTTAGGGGACTTCCCTTTGTTCATGAGCCCCCAAAAAAATTATTAGTAATGTCCGTTGAAGATTAAAAAAAAGTATATACTTATCTAGTCGAACTACTATTCATAACAATTAATTGTTATTATTGGTGGCAGTGGGGATTGAGTCAATAATTTTAGATTCGGGGAGAGGGGAGAGAAATTTTATTTTTTATCTACCTTCACGAATTTTTGAATCTGGCATAGATGGAAAGATGTATAACTTTTCACTAAAATTGTTTGCATTAGACATAACATAATTTACATTAAAACCGGTATGGTATGGAATTATTCACGTTTAAGTACCTGAAATAAATAAAGTAAAAATAAAACTAGATAAAACTAATTACTGCGAATATACCAAACGTTATAACGAGACTTAAAATGACGCTTTTTCAACAACAAACATATTTTACTTTGATTTGTTTCGAAGGATTTCTCAGAATGTGTTTTAAACTTTCGAAGTTATATCTTAAGCACAGTTCAAGTTCAAAACCATTAGTAGAATGATAAATAAAAGGTTACGATAAGAATGAAAGTATGATTTAAAAATAAAACAAAAGCAAAAACAAATCAGGTTTAGAATAGACAAGATTATCTAAAAAAAAAGCTAATTACTTTAAAAAATAGACGAAATTTTTGTCTCCTCTCTATAGAATAAAAAAATTAAACTTATTAATTCACATATTCACTACCAACTTGAAAGTAAACAAAATTCAAATGACCGTACAACATTAAAAACACACACACGGAAATTATGAATTGCGCCTCCTACGAAACCACTTATGGCCAGTCTACAAACCAAACGCACCCGCTTGTCGGACTCGCAACTACGCAATAACGTAATCATGTCTGTCTACAATAGCTTACGCAAACACAATCGTATGTCAGAACTGTCGGACCCGCTTGTCGGGAGGAGATGAACACTGTCCATCTCTAGCGTTTGTAGTTGCGTTGGCTTGCGTTCAGCCAATCACAAAACAAACATGGATGGACTACTAAAATCAAATATGAAGTTATTTGGTCAATGACAAAAACGCTTGGAAATGTATAATAATTAGTACAGGATTTTCAATTAAAATCATGTGTATTTAACCATTTAAAATTTTTTTCAAATATTTATTTCTTATTTGTAAACATTAATATGAATTTGAATTTTATAGTCATCATTGATGTTTGTTCCTATTGGTTGAAATTACGTTTTACGACTTTTCATTGTAGACAGTCAGTTTTGTATTTAATAGAAGTGTAATTACCAGTGCATTTACGATTGCGTAGTTGCGAGTCCGACAAGCGGGTATGTTGGTTGTAGACTGGCCTTTATTTAGCGCGACGAAAAGATCCGACTTATAATAAAGAAGATATCACGGACATACTGCGCATTTTGAAAGTCATTTGTCATGCGAAGAAGCTCGCCACTAGCACCCCCAAGTGGCAGTTCCATAAATTAGCCCGCGAGCCTGTCAGCCTGCCTTCCGCAAAATGGATGAACTGTGAAGCCGTTGGGGGAGGGGGAAGTACCGAACAGGGAAGGCTTTTTACTTAATCTCGAGTTTTCATTTTGATGTCGTTCTATCTACACTAGTATTTTTTTTCTAGCAACTCCTTGAAGAGAGAAAGTATTGTGATCGTAAGAAAATTAATTCAATATTTTTATGGAAGTAGAGGTTTTATTATAACCTAATGAAACCGAAAAGATATTTTTATTTTGAAAACCATTTGTCTGTCTGTTACTGGAATTTGTGCCTAAACCGTTTTGTCAATCAGGCTAAAACTTAGTGTCTAAAAGTTTCCCAGAGGTTTTTTGTAGTTATCTATTTGATGCTAAAATTAATGGTAGTTTACTTAGGGGACAAAAAGAGGAGTATTTTATCAAAATTAGAACCATTTTATTTTATATTATACTTAACGTGCGATTTCTGACAACTGATTACATTACTCGGCCCAAGATAATCTCTTTGAGCGAGAAAGAAAGAGCTTACCAATTTTGCCGGGTTAAGTATTTTCAGAAATATTCAAGGGTTCTTATACATGCCACAATTGAAATTTTAATTTTTGAGCTACGTATCTTTGTCGATAAAAAAATTCCTTGACTACAGCTGGGTTTTAACCCACGAACATCAGGTTCTGAGGCGAGTACTTTACCCCCAAGACTTGCCAAACCTTTCCTTCACCTCTGACAAGACATATTGTGAATGTGTGAAATAACAGGCCTCCATCGTAGTTCGGATCCCACGTTAAACTGTAGTTCCTCCATTTCATCTCACAAGCACCCTACCATTACACATTGGCGTAAGTGCGTACAACCCGAACGGGTAGTAAGACGCGGTGCTAATAATAATAATAATAATAAAACTCAGGTCCACCGAGATCAACTTGACAGTGAAAATGTTGATAAAAATTCGTAAACAAGCTTTGTCCAAAGTTATAATCAAATTTGCGCATCTCTTTTTCCCATGAAATGGACTTTGAAGGTACTTTCACGAAAGCGGAAATTTCCAATTTTCATCATATCTCCACAAATATTTTGGATATTAAATAACTTACCATTGGAAAGTTATAGAACTCTTTTTTAAAAAAAGGTATCATTTGAAATAATATTTTATATAATTAGTACTATCCGAATTAAGGGGAAATATTTTTTCAAATAGACCAGTGAGAATTGGTCCATTATTATTATTATTATTAATATTATTATTATTTATCTACGCGTCTTACTACCCATTCGGGTTATACGCTTAAGTACTAATTACGCTAATGGATTAGAAATTGGGAAGGTTGAATTTGCTTGGAGGAAGAGAATAAAAGCATTTAGGAAAAAAAAACTTCCAAGTTCACACGACCGAGATTATAACCTCCATCTCCCCATCCTCCTCAACCTAGCTCGACACTAAAATAGCGCGTTAGCCTAACTACGCCACCAAGACGGGTTACATTGAGAAATGAGGAGTTGATAATGCACATAAATAATTGTATGTTCCTAAAATTGTGATGGTTTTCTACTATCCCTACACGCAAATGGGGGTACACTTCCTCTAAATAAAACCTTCCTAACATATAAAATCATTATCGTAATTAATACATAAGCGTATAGCCCAAACGGGTAGTAAGACGCACTGGTAATAATAATATATAATGGGGAAAAGAGAACCTATGATGCAGGCTACTTAAAAATTCTGTTACTCTGTAGTCGATACATCTTATAATACATTAACGACCTTAGTTTACTTGAATGATAGCTCAAAAAGTTACTAGAAATAGTCCTTGATACATCCCTACTCCAACAGCTGACATCACTTTAGATGACTAATGAAATCAGACGGTAATATATGAATGTGATAGTTAACCAGAGTAATTTAGGCCAATATTATTTATATAGTTATCTGACATCGGGCACAAAACTTATTTATCGTTTTAATCCACTTGAAAAAATTATTATTCACATCACTTTCACAAAAGGTCTAACGAACGTAGCTTCAAAATGGCGACCGACAAATTTAAACCACGTGATTGTACGTGACGGAAACAAGCTATTTACAAAGATGCACCCACGCAGTGGATACAAATATTTTATTCGGTTAAATATGTTGAAATACGATAAAATAATCATAAAATAATTTATTTGTACACATAAAAAATGAAAAGCATTTTCTCTTTTACAAGTAAATGCGATGCCTCTACTAAAAGTTATTGATGTGTGCACTATACAGGGTGTCCAACCAAACTATATCTCAAAATTCCCTGACTTTTCCAGACTTTCCAGAGCCAATTTTAAACTCTTCCAGTCACTATTAAAAACATTTTATTAAGATCTCAACTTAGTGTATTACTATTTCTAGACACATACATCAGCTGAAATTGTGTCACACTATGATGGAGTTAAAGAATTTAAATTTAAAACAATGGGAAATTTTGTGGTGCGATCTAAGTTAGAATTCAACTAGATTCTATTGAGTACACCAGTACAGTTTAAAATTGTTGCGAGACACATTCTTTTTTAGATTCTTCTTTCAATAGAGTAATCGAACTCTCGCACATGCGCATAACCATGGCTCAACTTTGATTGAAAACACGCAGGAGAAAAGGATGAAAAGATTAAACAAAAATCGCATGTTGACCTTGAGAATTCAGATTAGTATAGTCAACTGTGATTAAAAAGATTCGCGGTGATTGTTAAGCGGAATAAAAATGTTATGTTGACTACTGTCAATAAAAGTTTTATATTATTTTAATGAATGTGGGAAAATTCCAGAAATTTGATTAAATTCCCGGACTTTTCCCTGTTTTCCAGGTCGCTGGACACCCTGACTATATTACACATCATAGATAACATTCCAAAACGGAGAATAAGCACTTTTAATTGTGTTTAGAATATTGTTTCGGATTGGGTAAAAATAAATTATTAAAAGTTGTGAAATAGGATAAGAAAACTTGAGTTTACGTTATTTTAAATGTAAATTATAGCACGTGATTAAAAAAATTAACATTTATAACAAAACTGTGATCTTTTACAAGTGTTGGCAACCCAAAACCTAAACATATGATTTGTGAACTGTTCTCCGGGTAAAAACCTATCGTGAACAGACATTAATTCAGTCGGTAGCCTGTCTGTCTACTGAATAAAGGGACCGGGTTTGATTCATGGCATGGCTTGAAAATGTTTTTCATAAGAGAAAAATAATTAAGTTTCATCTTTCAAAATGAAAAATTAACAGGTGGGGGCTGGATGTTGTTTCTCTTTTAAAATTAAGTATGATTATATCAAAAAATGACTTATAAACTGTCAGATCAGAGAGGCACATTAGATAAATGAATTTGAACAGAGTTATTCTAAGTATATAATTATAATTTTACACAACTAAATAAACACAATATCTTCGAGTGTAGCCAAAAGTGAACTCATTTTATTATTTATTCTTTCGTGTGTGTGTTTGCGTGTGAGTGCGTGAGTGTGAGTATGTGTGTGTGTGAGTGTGAGTATGTGTGTGTGAGTGTGAGTGTGTTTGTGAGTGTGAGTGTGAGTATGTGAGTGTGAGTATGTGTGTGTGAGTATGTGTGTGTGTGAGTGTGAGTATGTGTGTGTGTGAGTGTGAGTATGTGTGTGTGTGAGTGTGGGTGTGGGATTGTATGTGTGTGAGTGTGGGAGTGTATGTGTGTGAGTGTGGGAGTGTATGTGTGTGAGTGCGTGAGTGTGGGGTGCGTGAGTGTGATTGTGAGTGCGTGTGTGTGATTGTGAGTGCGTGTGTGTGATTGTGAGTGTGTGTGTGTGATTGTGAGTGTGTGTGTGTGCATGTGTGTGATTGTGAGTGTGTGTGTGTGTGTGTGAATGTAAAGAGATCTCTTACAAAGCTAGTTTTGCCTCTAGCGCAAGTGCTTCACATTCCAATACATGAAATAAAAACCTTGGACCATTCTTTCAAAAAAAAAACCCAACAACAACGCCAATTTGTTTCAATGCGATATCTTTGTGGGTCTGTATTCGCGTTCAATCAAACGACGCGAAAAAGGTATATGGTTGTTGTTGTTGGGGAGGGGGGCGAAGAGAATCAAATTACATTCTCCGAAACTCACAATAGACGAAGCCGCAAAAATAAAAAGTAAAGTAAAAAAAAAATATTATACGTTGCTTTTCATATAGTCTACAATAATGAAATGTTTTGATTCCTTCAGCACGAGTTCTGGGAACAATGGCGATACTACGTTTAATTAAGTTACGTTACGTGGGAAACAGACACTGGGTGTCACAGAAATATAGTAGCATTTCTGTATGAAGGAACTTTTATAATATACAAATATAATTTGTGGTTGACAATGATAATATATCATCATAGAGTAATTGCTTGGTTACTCTATGGCATTGTAAACTCCAAAGATCATTGCAACACTTAACAAAGTACGCCACCTATCTCTATTGTAAAACTATTGATCAATCGCCCCGCTTTGGGCGTCGATTGAAACACTACGGATTAATTCCCTGATATAATAATGCTGTGATGATGTTTAGGTTGTCTATAGCTCCGCGGTCGAGTACTAATTAAATCGGTATAATTAATTAATGTACGAAAGAGAACTGTTGATGACTATTTATTCACACACGGTTTATTTAAATGACATCTGTTAATTACTTATAAAAACTCCAATTAAATGCTTTATATTAATGCACACTTGTGATATTAATGTAAGTTATTGTATACTGTGTTAGACTGTTACTGCCAGTGTGCGACTCTGACCAACTTGTGCGTGCGAGGGAGATCCCGGTATAGATATTTGGATCCCGGAGATACCTTAAACATACGCACAACGGTTTATATATGACATACCCCTTGCATCTTTCTCCACTCGCCAACAGTGTAAAATCTAACTAAAAGAAAGAGTCCTGGCGACAGGTGTTGTGAAGGCTAGCTTATTATTGATATAGGTAATTGGGGTATTTTGCCAAATACTGCGGAGTTGTTCCTTTTAACAAGAAATAGCGCAGTTGTTCCTTTTAACAAGAAATATATAAAAATATATGTTAAAGGTGTAATCCTTTATCACATTATTTCTGAGAAGCGCGTGTTTCTTCATGGATGAATCTTAAAAGGATACTCTACATATATTACTATAAATAAAAATTACCTTAGTCCATGACTTTTTACATAATTTAGAGTAATTCAAACCAATATCATTACACTATCTTGAGCTAGTTCTTTCCAGTCCACCTTATCCTTATTTTGAACTAATTCTACCCGGGTCCGGGGTTTAATCCTTGTTCCCGGCACAGATTTATCTGAATGACAAACCCTCCCTTCACCTCTGACAAGACGTCTATTAATCACAACTTGTGAATGTGGGGAATGCCAGGCCTACACCTTGGTTCGGATCCCATGTTAGACTGTAGGTCCTCCATTTCATCTCACAATCACCCTACCATTACACATGAGAGTAAGTGCGTATAGCCCAAAAGGTTAGTAAGTCGCGGGGCTAATAATAATGCTATCCAGTCCACCTTATTACACCCTATACCTATCTTCATCGTGTTCTATTCAGTCCCCCTCATTACATTCTATATCTATCTCGATCTAGTTCTATCTATGTTACAAGTATATTTTTTCAGATAACTTATATCGCCAATACGCCCCGGCCCGTTCTCTGCCTCCTCCCTCAGCTGACAGAATTTTCCTTTCTTCCAATATTTGAATCCTCCTCCTTCCAAAGCTATTCCCTTCCTCAACCTTTCCTTCTATGACGTCGTGCAGAAGACAGTTCCTCCCAAGGATGAGTCTGATCCAGTTTGTTTTGTACGAAGAATCACATCCAAAATGGTTTTCTTCTCACCCACTCTTCTTAGGACTTCTTCGATGTTACCCTGTCTGTCCACCTGCTCTTCTCAAGTCTTCTCCATCACCATATTTTAAAGCATTTTAAAGCATTCTAAGTTTATTTTCCATATTCTTAAGAATTCAAGACTCTGCTTCACGCAACATGGTAAATGAAAAGCATAAAACATCCAAGTTTGACCCTTTATAACTCGTGAGCTATAATGATTCAAAATTGTTGAATAAATAGTTATAGCTAATAATTGTATACTTGTTAAAATTGTTTAATACATTTATTTTTGAATGATAACAAGTCAAATTGACCTGAAGTAATTTGGCCCATAGTATCGTTAAAAAATCTTTATAATTAATTTTCTAAATTTGTAGACTTTAAAAAAACTTCCATCTCTTACTAATTTAAAACTTTTTAACTTGAACAATTTATTTTTAGGACACAAGGTCTCTTACATAGTAAATTAATGTAAAAAAAAGAACATGTTGAATTCTTCAGAAAATTCGACGGAGAAAAATAAACCTAAGAACTTTTTTTATATATATTTTTAATTTGTATTCGATACACGTCCTTTTTTTAGAGTTTATCTCCAATAACAATTATCTCACAAAGAAACTATTCAACGGCTTGCTGAAAAGAGGGAGAAAAAAGAAATTCGAAAAAGAAAGGCGTGGAAAGGCAAACACGTCTGAACTTGTTACCAGAGAAAGTAGTAGCTTTTGTTTTAAAATAACAATCTAGCTAAACGAATAAAGTAATGGATTTATATTAGATGAATGGAGGCAAAACGCGCGATAGCTGTTATAGCCTCATGTCAAATCACAAGCTTACCTTGTATCAGCATCTATGGTTCAGAATGATATTTCTATATAAAAAAAGAAAGGTACATACGGCCTTCTTTCCAATGACGACAAGCAGATCACATAATAGGAAGCCCAAAACTTCACATAGCCGTTTCTCACGTCTTTGCTCAAAGTGCTGGGGGTGCATTGTTTCCTTAAGGAAGATAGCGCATCTGCGCTCCTGGGAATTACAATTCGAGAAGCAGGGGATTGGGACATCCCCTCCCCCCTCGCGCCCCCACCTCTAGTGTCTCTTCCACTTTCTCCTTTTCTTTTTAAAGTGCCTCCTCCTACATGAATGTTAAGTTTGTTCTTATTGTTGAAAAGATTCGTTTGAGATTCAGTTTCTGTCGTATTGTAACTCATTTCCTGAAAAGCTACCGGAAGTGGATGGGTAAAAGGGGTTGAGGGCGGAAGCTAACAACTGTTGGTGTAGAAGTAAGCCCCCTCCCCCCCGATATAACCTTCAAATGTCAAGAAAGAATATCTTCCTCCTCCAGGAAGGTGGCCATTTTTTCTTTTAGAGTAGTTAGAAATTGCAGATACCTTGTCTCTAGAAGGTTAAAATACCTCCATTTTCTCTCACCCTTGTTCCAATAGACCTTTTCATTACCGGTTACCAATCACTTCCGGTGTTGTGAAATCTAAATATAGGGTGGTAGGTATGCAAGGGAACTTACTGATTGAGTTGAGGCTATATCTATGTTTAGTGTCTCAAGTTGTGATAGAAAGAAAAGGGAACCGTATTATCATCTTGTTGGCAGCCCCGTTTTTTAATTAATATATTACGACAAATTGACAGCAATAGCTACATTAACGACATTTTATTAAACTTTTTCACACGCAAAACTATCACCCACACTAAGCAAAGATTAAATTAGGTTATATTTCACACAGTGCATGGCAATAAAGAAACTTTTTTTTTTGTAATTGAATACTTGTGTTAATGTGTCATATCCTATTATCTACAGATAATTTCACTACTTTATAATGTAGCGTTACCTTCTTTAAGTTTGGACTAATAAATCTTAATTAGAGGCTCTCATAATCAACTTAAACACAGGCCTATATTGTATGTGCTAGTTTTGTTAAGATTGATTGAAAAACCACCAAATTGTTTATATTTATCAAACTCCACAACAGCTATATATCCTGACAATGTGAATGTATCCACATTAGGCCTGCTATGAGTAGATATGCATAATTATTTATCCAGATCAAGTCAAAAGAGAGGGAGGTCAATGTTTAAAAATAAGAATATTTGCTTTTGACCGTTAAATAATAAAATTAATCTCGAGGTTTAAAGGGAATTTTTGAAACTAAGATTAAAATTGATTATGTACCTGTAAGCATATAAGTTAAGGACTTCAGTTTATTTCTTTAATAGTAGGTATACAAAGAGGGTGGGATTCATTGCTTTTTCTTTGTCATCATATGACAAGACTTATATTTTTTGCCGAGTCTACACAAAGAAACAAAACAAATTTCCAATGATAGCAAAAATTGATATTTTAAAATAAATTTTACATAATCTAAATAAATAACCAAAACTCTCATAAATCACAGAAGAACGTTATTCTTTATAGCATGAAAATTCAAGGAAAGTCACGACAAGGCACCAAAGTATTTAATAGGCAATAGTTGTAGTTTTTAATATTATAAACGAACCCAACCGAACTAAACTTAATCTTTTAGGCATCAAAATATTTTTCATGAAATTTCGGGATCCTGAAATATTATATTTTTAAAACTATTTAAAACATAAATTTATTTTAAGAAAAGCTTCCCCGTGTACACATTTTTAACCAGATCATAATTATTTTAAAAAATAAATCCATTGTAAAGTAGCCTATTTTTTTATTATTATTTTAACAGAAACACGAATAAGTACTTATATATATTACCATAGTGATAGAACTGTTCTATAGTAAGCACGGAATGAGTTAAGGCGAGTCTCTGCTGCTGCCATCTTTCAGTCAAGTGGCACCACAATTAAATGGATACAAATCAGAATGGATACATTTCAGGATTTGGCGGATATAATGAAAATATTTCTTGTGGATACAAATCAAACTTTTTATTTGTGATGCTTGTTTGATAAAATATCTGAAGGGATACCATTCATAATTGATACAATTCAGGATTTTGTGGATATTATGAGAATGGATACAAATAAAACTGTAAAAACGTTTTAGCCTAGCCTGCGCTACTATAAATATGGTGTGAACGCTTTGATTGTTTTGTTATATTTACATCTACGTGATAATAGGGCTCATTTTATATTGAGGTTTTAAATCAACACCAGATCATATTGCCTTTTTATACGCCTTTTAGCTAAATACATTTCAGGATTTTGTGGATGTAATTCAAATATTTCTTGTGGATACAAATCAAACTTTTTATTTGTGATGACTGTTTGATAAAATATTTGAATGGATACCATTCAGAATAGATACAATTCAGGATTTTGTGGATATTATGAGAATGGATACAAATAAAACTGTACAAATCTTTTGGTTACTTAGCCCAGCCTGTGCTACTATAAATATGGTGTGAACGCTTTGATTGGTTTGTTATATTTACATCTACGTGATAATAGGGCTCATTTTATATTGAGGCTTTAAATCTACATCAAATCATATTGCCTTTTTATACGCCTTTTAGCTATTAGTTAGGACACCTAAAACCATGAGCCCACCAAGGTGTCTTTAAAATGCAGCCAAATTATATAAATGATGATTAAAAAGTTGTATTTATAGTTTGAATTTTTCGTGGCAAGTGTAAACCAATGAAACCTGTGAGCTAATTTTTAAATCCCAAAAATAGTTAGTTTCCGTTTATATTTTTTATTTAATCAACTAATAAAACACATTCCCTTGGACACACTTAGATATTAAAGGAAACATTTTGTTTTAAAAACTTTTTATATCTATAAGAAGATTTAATACACACCAAAATAGAACATTGTATGTGTATGACCTCAATTGTAATAAAGATCCGCTTCGGTGGTCATTTGGTCTAACGCGCAACTCTCGCAGTAAACTAGACAGCCGACGACGGGGAGATCGAAGTTTGAATCTAGGTCGGGTGTACTGAGAGTAGTTTTTTTTTTCAAAACGGTTTTCCCCCCTTACTCCATGCAAATGCAGGCACATTTCCTATACATATAAACTGCCTAGTCTCCAAGCCCATTGGCGTAATTCATCCATAAGCGTACAACATATAATGCTAATAAGACGAAGTACAAATTTTTTTAAAATAAAACTCTTAGTAGCACATAATTGAAAATACAGATCGTTAACTAACTAATGAAACATTATTAAAGCTGGAAAGTCATTAACATCTCATTACTCTTTAATCATGCTATGTAAACTTAAAATCTTTAATTTCGAATTAAATTATACTCTATTCAAAATTGATACAATGATTTGTAAAATCTTTGAGCTGGATCCTGTTCGAACAATCTCTAAAGAAAATCTAATGTTTCTAATCGAATTTGAATCTAATATTATGAAATGAAAACGTTATAATCATATACAAATCAAGTATTAAACTAATTGCATTCAATAATTTTGGATGCAGGAGAAGTTCAAAGAGTGATAAAATAATAATTATTAAAATTATTATCTTTAAGTCAAATAAAGAGTTGTTATTTTAAAATAAAGTATAAGTACGAAAATTTGACCAATATAAACGAAGGGATGAACTCTTTTAAATTATATGTAAATATCAGAACAAGGTTAATTTCTTTTTTAATAAAAACTGTTTATACATTTAAAATTTTGACTTCAAGATTCTGACTTAAAATTAAATTCCATCTATTAAAAATCTAGGATCCACTTTGATTTAAAATTTAGAGAGTTGTATTCGATTTTTCAAATGGTGAGACTCGTAAATTTCGAATAAAATTCAAATCTTTTTTTATATTAGAAATTTTGAAGCTCTACTCAGGCCTAAAATATAATAAGGTTAACTTACACAAACAATTTAAGGAGAGAGGTTAAACACAATACAGCAGATAGTTCTAATTTCTTAATTGGCTGTTTGTTCTCTAGAAAATCGTTTGATGTCATCCGTACAGGGTTGATGAAGACCTCTTAGATCCACTAAACATGAACAGAGGGGCTGTGACAAAAGCATACACTTGATCCTTTGTCATCTTCAATCCGTATGCTCCAGTTTTCTCCAATGAATGATCGTCACGATTTGTACCATAGGGCACGTGGACAAAGTAGTAAGTTTCATATGGTTCACTTGAGATAAGTGAGTTTATATTTAGGCTGATACTGGATTTTTAATCAATTATAATTTTTTTAAAGACCACCAACCAACTCTTACGAACCCATACTGATACCCCCACCTAAATCTTTACTTACCCTTCAAAACACACAAACACAATTCACTGTCACACCCTCTTAAAAGAAATACCTTCAATTTGTAGCATTAGCTGCAAGTCCAAGATGCCTAAGTGAATAAACCA
>CABFOW010009709.1:0-12940 GCA_902141385.1 Timema californicum
GGGGTCGCACCTAGCGATCCCAACGTTGAGGGAGTAAAGCCTCGAAAAGGAGTGCAACATTTTTAACCTAGGGGCTGTGGCTTGCTCTGTCTTTCCTTCTCTGTGGCCTTGGTATAAGGCTAATGACTAGCAATATCACTTTTGAGAGCTGAAAGTTCAAAACATCGTCAAAAGAGGTAGGTACAGGCCACAGACTAAACATGGAAACAAAGCCACCAAATCATTCTTTCACAATCTTGTAAATTAATCGCTAGTAGAAGCAAGCTCAGCTTAGTGGGTTGTATTGGACTCATGACTTAGGGCCAGTTTCATAGTCAAATTTAGTACGCCTCAAGTGCGACGCTACACTAAGTTCATGACGACATCTACCTAAACTCTAAACGAATGGGCCGTTCTCGCATAGGAAACTGGCCCATTCCATTCGAGTTTAGGTAGATGTCGTAATGAACTTAGTGTAGCGTCGCACTTGAGGCGTACTAAATTTGACTATGAAACTGGGCCTTAATCTGAAACATATTGGTATACCCATTCTAACCTTTCCTAAAATTATTGGTTTGTATTTAAAATTAAAATAAATCGAAATATGAAACTACAATACTATGCTAGTTGTTAGGTAAATATACTAATGTATTCTGCACAATGTCATAGTGGGCAAGGTTGAGGAAAAGAGGAGCTTAGGAAGAAAGAAGATTTAAAATATTAGATGACTTGAAGGAAAGAACACAATTCTAGAAACTGAATAAAGAGGCAGAGGACAGGGCGCATTCGCGGTCCAAGCTCATAGGACAAAACAACCAATACTCATTAATCATACAGGAGAACTAAGTCAATGAAATAACATTAAAGTATTAGTAACCCCTAACCTATAGCTGTCGAATATCTTAAAAACGTAAATGGCACAATAGTCATATTAGAAATCTCATGTATTCCAAATAAATTAAACTCAAAAGAATAGTTCTAGCATACACCATACACAAAAATAAAAATAAATTATATTTATTCGACCACGCAAACAGAATTATACAGGTGTATTTTAATTAATACCTAAACATGTACAATTTTTATTTTATAAAATAACAAGCTAATCTGTTTATTTCTCTACTTAACATTTGTAGATATGTACAGCTGTAAATATTAGGGGTATTCATATAGCTCAACAAATATGAACTTATCCTTAGGTAGCATAATTACTTTGCTCGAGACGTCTAGTTGAAAGATACCGCCACAGTTCAATCAACCAAAGTAGTTCTGATAGCCTTCAAGGTAAATCAGGTATGCATCACAGCATTATTTTTATTCTCTTTAGTAAAGTTATTTTACTAGAAAACTCGTTATATATAGAAACAAAAGCTATGTATGCTTTTGTCTATATTATTTTTATTTTTGGTTTATTTCATGGCCTTAATTAATTTCTTCGCACAATTATTTTAATCCCATTTCTTAAAATGTATATTTATGACTTGATTATCACTTAAACATCATCATAATAAAAATGTTTATAGAACTGCAATTTTTTGCATAAATTATTATTATTTTGAATAAAAACTATTACTCCTTGATTACGGTATGATACAAATTCACTGATACTAATATTTTATTTTTAATTCTTTATTATTTAATTGTATTCCCTTTATAAAATAAAAACTTGCTAATCGAACAAAACTTAATATAAATTTTAATTAAAACCTAGTGTTTTAAATAATAACACCATTTCACACAAAACAAACGTTGGTGAGAACCAATTCAAATGGTGAGTAGATATGTATGTCACGATTTTGGTTGGAAGAAATATTTAGAAAATACAAACATGTTATTTTGTAGTCAACATTGATATCATTATACAATAAAATTAATATTATTTTATAACTATTCATAGCGTCTATCATTAGTGACAGTTGCAAAGAACATGACATGGTGTATGAATATAATATGAACATTGTTTTAGCAACTGCCAAAAGAGTTGCTTCCTATTAGAATCTGACTGTAGAGGTAGTTGTAGGTTATAGACATTGTAGATTATAGACATTGAACTAGTGGAGAAAATTGCTATCTATCAAAATTAATATCAATCATCAATCAAATGGAGGAATCAGTTCTATGGAACTATATGTAGATCCATTTGTTAGTTTGTAATAGTTGCACATTATAGCTAAGAGCCCTGAAAGAAAAGAGGCACATCCTGCTAAAATTAACCAAAAGGCTAGCCATGTCTGTAGAGGGGGAAGAATTACCACCGTGAAGTACAGCATGTTGAAGATGTAGTTGGGCAAGTCGTTTTGTTTCTGAAACATAAAAATAAAGAGGTGTAACTAATTAGTATAAAATAAATATTTTCTATAACATCTTACGAATGAAAAATGCAGCATCATTCAAACAATTATAGTCTATAATAATAAATCGAAGGATACTGCACTTTTGAGTCACAGGTTAGCATTATGCACGGTTATTGCTGACACCTAAAATAACTAATATGGATGTGGATCCACCAAAATGTTCCCTTAGGATTCAAAATGACGGCCTTTTTTCAATATGTCTGACTATACTTAATAATTTTGCTATTTCTATTAGATAGGTGCATTTTAATGCTGCAATTATGATATATCTTACATAATTTTTTATAATGAATCTGGAATTAAAGATTGGGAACTTTAATTTTAACTCAAAAAGCCCCTAATTTAAAATTATTATTATTATTATTAGCGCCGCGTCTTACTACCCGTTCGGGTTATACTCACGCTAATGTGTAATGGTAGGGTGATTGTGAGATGAAATGAAGGAACTTCAGTTTAACGTGGAATCCGAACCACGGTGGAGGCCTGGCATTCCCCACATTCACAAGATGTCTTGTCAGAGGTGAAGGAAAGGGTTTGGTAATCAGATAAATCTGTGCCTGGACCGAGGATTGAACCCCGGCCGCCAGAACAGAAGTCTGACACCTTACCCCTAGACCACCAGGTCACCTCCTAATTTAAAAGAAATGGCTGCCAAAACCATGAGTTGGTGAGATTTTTGCTTATAATTTGGTTACAAATTGGTCAAACGGGGGCAAAAAGGGGGGTCACAAATATTAAAGGCAGAATTTTTTAGATGTATAGTTTTAATATAATATTTGACATATTCAGAAGAAAAAAGCAGTTTTTACAGATTTTTTTTAAATTTTCGAGTGAAAAATAGATTAATGATACCGGGGTACATATTGATTGTCATAAACACAATGGAGTAAGATTTTATAATTATTTACTAATAAATAATTTGTTATGATTACGATTACTTTGACGAAATTATAGAAGTACAGGCATCACATTACGTTTCCTGTAGAACAGATTGGTACGATAAAAAGACGTAACATTATTAAAAATATTAGGTGATGATACAATATCAGTTCATATTGTAAATTGTGTAATATTAATTAATGTCATTATTATATTTACTAGCAGTTTTACATTGTCCTCTACAGTGTGACCAAATCAAAGCACATGGGACACCTGCAGCCACACACGTGCATCTTTTCTTACAGCCTTTCTTACAATGACACTTAGTAAGTTATCTTCAAGCTTTCCAAATCTCGGGTAGTCTTGTCCAATGGGTAGTTCAAACTCCGTTCTCTTTCGTCCATCCCCAATCTGATGGAGATGGTGTATCTGTGATGACCCATATGTGACCACCTTGATAGGCAGTGCAGAGTGCATGCAAGGCTAGAGCATCCCATGTTGGGAAGATAGCACAATGATTTCGCCTTTGCTTTGTAGCAAAAAGATGTTTTCTTGAAGCCCTGGTATTCTCAGAGTTCACGTCCACACTATATAGAATGCCAACAAACTTTTCCAGCAGTCGCACTACTTCAGGTTGCAGTGGTACTATAGGCCTTGAAATAGCAGTGAAAGCATAAGTTACTTCCTCGTATGCTTTCTATTTATTCCAGGAAGACTCCTGGAACTGAAAGCAGACACAGTGTCGCAGCCCGTAAAAGCATGGAAACCACGTAGAGCGATCGCTTTTTCTTATTCTAACGTTTCGGTTATTTGGTGTATGGGTAGATGACGTCTTTTTATTCCACTTTCATACAGCACCCACAGCTCATTTAACCCAAATTACTTAAACATGTAGAATAAATATATCGCCTGCACAGTTACATCTTCATACGTAGTGAAGAGAAGTAAAGTCTTGATGTCATAAAAGGTATGGAAAGTCATTCTTACATCAGCTTCTTCAATTTTTTCACGTGAAGCATAATCAATTCCTGTATAATCACTCCTAGATGAATGAATTACTGTGCTGATGTTCGTCACGACATGAACTTGATCTAATCTTCGTAGAACAAACTTTGAAAGAATACCTAAAAGTTCCTCCTTATTTTCTTATTTCTCAAACAGTCAGGACATTTGAGTGGCAGTTTCACCCCAAGAAGTACTTTACGTCTAATGTATTTTCTTTCTGCTTTCGGACACCATTTTTAAAGCTGTTGCCATCATAAGTGTCCTACACCAAGTCTACTCGTTTGGCAGATAGTTGGGTGACAGTTATTTCTAAAGTTGGCGAGAGATATTTTTTTAAATATTCTGAAAATGTTGAAGAATGTTTTGGTTGTAAGCCATGTACAAGAGTTGCCCCGCCATAGACAATGCCACCACTACATCCTAGAAATTCAAATGGCTGTATCAACTCTTCGAGGATATTAGTCAATTAACTTTTAATTTCAGCGCTCTATTTCCCATTTACAGAAAGAGAAGAGGGGCAGGATGGATTTTCGTAAGTGAAAAATTAATCAAGTTTCAAGTCTCTATATCGGCTGGCAATGAATATTTTAGAGTATGGCTTCGCGTTTGTATCTAAGTTCTTTCTATTACTGTCAGATTGTTCTGGTTTTGCTTTAAATATCTTCGTATCAACTCGTTTAATAGGCTCAAATATAGTTTTAGACTTGTCAATTAACCTCTCTTTGACAAACACTTTGTACATAGATATGGCACTATCTTTAAGGTTATCTAATGTTAAACGCCATCTTTACACACAACTACCCTGTTGTTAACTACAAGAAGATATTTGGAGTTTTCTAGGAAAGGATTCCAATATTCAAGAAAGCTGTCCTTGAAAGAAAACATTTCTTCCCTAAGCGCTTTTTGGAATATTCTGTACTGTTCGTGATGGGGGAGGTTATCACCTTATTCAGATTCAGAAGGACTAAGCTCATTCAGCAGCCTGCATACTTCATGTTCATCTACAGACCATCTTTGAAGTGATGCAGGATCTCCCATCAGAACTATTGCACCCCCACTTCCTTTAATTATGGCATTATTCTGCTCGTGAACCTGGTAAACAGCAAGTGCAGAACATTTTCTGGATGTTTTGCTGATTACAAAATTTCCATTGAATAATTATAGGTGAACTACAGGATCACTTTTACTTAGATCCTCAAGATCCCTGATGTGAATGGGCAACCAACATGAGTAATGGGTGTGGTTAAATGCAAAAAATAACTACGGCACATGAGTTTCAGGGAATTATTGAAGTGTTCATAGTTATCTTCCCTTACAGTCCGAACGAAAGAAAGTCAAGTCAGTTCAAGTTCCAGCAGCCAGAATTGGAAAGTAGGGGATTTATTTGCTTCTTGAAACAACCATTCTTCGATAGGGATGTCTAGATTCTCTTCTCCGTATGCTCGTTGTAGCAGGATGTACAAATTGGAAACCAAATGACAGGCAAAATCGTCACCAACCCATGATTTATACAGCAAAGTATTTTAAATTATGGGTTTTTAGAGTTAAAATTAAGTTTCCTAACCTTTAATTTCGAATTCAGTAAAAAAAATGTTATAATTATAGGTTTGAAATGCACCTACCTGATAGAAATAGCAGAATTCTTAAATATAGTCAGCCATTATGAAAAAAGCTGCCACTTTGAATTTTAAGTGAATTTTTTGTGACTCCACTTCCAGATAAGTTCCTTTAGGTGTCAGCAATAACTGTGCAAAGTGCTAACGTGTGACTCAAAAGTTCAGTTATGTTTTGCGTACCACCTAGACTACTAGTACTGGTAGGTTAGTAAAAAATTATCATTTGTTTTCAGCTCGGTAATTTTAAAATTAATTAATTAATTTCTGATTTATGTATTTAATTATTGCTGGATCCTAAACAATATTATTTTCCAAAATACATTAAATAAAATACAATAAAATATATAGGTTATTCTCTCGCCCTTGAGTAACTTTATCCACCACACCAATGAAATAATACAGTCATAGATGTGTATGATTTTATATCTTTTAGGAGAAAATACTAAAAACATAATCACAAAATTACAAAACCTACCAAAGCGCTGGGATATGTTGATGACTCAGAAATCCCGAATTATTTAGAATTATTTTTTTTAATTTAAAAATACTTTTCATTTTAAAATGGAGTATCAAAATGTTCTTATAAAATTAAAAACACCCCATTTTAAGTTTTAATTTTTTTTAAAAATCGTAGAATGTAGAATTAGGTAACTTTCAACAAAGTTGAACACGGTATTATGCAGTTCTTAATATAAAAAGGTGGGAACAAATACTTGGCTTTCATCAAACAAATAAAGTAATTTCATGGACAGGGCCGCTACAGAATTTTCTTAGAGAATTAAGGATTGTTTTAGAAGCTTTGAAGCTTCAGAACTGAGCATTACAGCATTTTAAGAATATTTCCCTTTAAGTAGGTGGTGCCTTTAAACTTAGTTCTTACACTAATCATATTTATATAACTAGGGGCTAAATTTATTAATTAATTGAAGGCAGTGGATTATTACAATTAATAGTATATACATATGATATTTAATATAAATATTATAATCTCCATGTTTCTAACAGGATCGACTGCTGGTCTGGTGAGTCTATGGATGGAGACCAACTGATCCTGTGGCGACTGTTTTATTTGTGGAAAGCTGGATATTGAGACTGACTGCCATTCTGGTGTAATTAATCTCAGTCTAGGATCGAGATGGATTGACGGTCATCTGGTGAGGTTGTCTCAGTTCTGATAATCAGGGGATTGAGACAGACTGACTGTCTCACTTTACAAAGCTGGTAATTGAGAGTCACTTACCCTCTGATGTTAATGTTCCAGTTTTGAAAATATAACTATTGTGTTGATAGTTTTTTTCTAGTGTCATGAATTTACGTTTTATCTAAAATCAAATCTTGTCACAACCTTTGAAAATTATTAAATTTGGAAAGGAATTAAGGAGTAAGAGTAGAGTTATTTTTAAATCCAAGAGTTTAATTAAGATTCAGTAAGATTACGGTAGGAATTACATGTTAGAAAATACAAATATATTTGATCATGGAAAACTATGGTACAATATACTCGTATTTTATTATGATATGTATCTAAAACTAGAGCTGCAGATCATAGGTACTAACTACATTTATGAAAGTGTATTTATCGACCACTGTTATTGTCATCCTATTGTGTTCTAATTAAACTTGTCCCAGTGGCGTATCAGTAATGTTACATTTGTTTATTTTCAATATAGGGCTATGGATTTACAAATATAGGATGGCATCTCTCTAAATATATCACTTTAACCGATGAAAAATGTTAAAATTTTAGTCAAAACGTGGTAGCCCCTTAAATCTAAATCTGTCCTTTGAAAGTATAGAAGTAACCTTTGAGAATGTCATGATTGCATGAACAACAGGGTTGAGAAATGACCCTTTTGAAAGAGCTAACATATTCTTACGATGGTAGGCACACCGATCCCCAAAATATTTACACACATATATACCATTTTTATTTGCCAAAAATGTATGTACTGTAAGTTTTTTATTTTGATATTGGCAAGAGTGATTCCAGAGTGCATTTACCACTGTGTAAATTGACTGTCTCATTTATACCAATAATAGTTTCTCTTGTTTCTAAGCGTCACCATTGGTAGCATTGAGTGACAAGCACGCTTCTCCAATGAATATAATGTACACGGCTTACTTAATAAATGTAACCTACAAACTAACTATGTAGTACAACTAAGACAACCATAGTACAAGGATTGTTAGTACACGGGTTTTAGGACGAGCCTTTGTATGGGTACTTAATTATCTTTGACAAGACCTGAGATCAAATATTCTGAATACTAAGTAATCGGAATCGACAAGCTTGTGATACATTGAGTGCTCTAATTCAGTGATTCTCAGCCATGGTTCCAGGATCCCGTGTCCACGGTTCTGCCAAAATTCGTAAAAGCTTACTTTTCAATGGTTTGAACATAATTTTTAGACGTTGTGGTAATATGTTAAGAGAACTCGTGTGTCCGAAAAAGATTAAGAAGAGAAGACTGCCTATGATAATGTTAAAAGTGAGGCTAGTAAGAATATCATTAAAACATGTTCAAGCACGAGAAGATATTAATTAATACATAGAAATAGGCAATAATCACTATTGACATATTTTGTTCAAAAGTATGAGTTAACTATCATTTATTAACCCTACTGGTGTGGACGTCTATTTTATAATATACTCCTTACTTACTCACTCTATGCTTAGTTTGTATTAGGAACTCTAAAGTTAATTGTCGCACTTGCAAAGGTCTTTCGCCTATCCCTATCTTGAGGTACTTATATCCAGTTGAAATATTTTAAGGGATCCTCCAAACAAAAAAGGTTGGGAATTATTACTCTAATAGATCATGTAAGATTCAAAATGGAGTTTTGAATAAATTAAAAGAAAAAGTACTCACATATTCGGCCCAGAACATTGGAATTATAAGGTTACTAAATTTTTTCAGTCCTCTATATGCATCCACATTTTTTATGACAAGATTTGATTGGCTACGAGCACAGCTCTCCATAGGAACTCCAGTTTTCTGCAATAATAGATGACACATTGAAAATAGCTAAGAAACATTTTAGATGGAATTATTAATATTTTGTAGATATACAGTGAAAGGACATTTTATTTGTATTTATTTTTTAATTCATGCGTATGTGTAAGTGGGTACATGCCATGCGGATTGCCACACTGGGATATTTGTTCGTTTCATGGTCGATCGATATGTTTATCTGAAATATTTCACTTGCTCACATATTAGCAATATTAAAAATGTTTAATCAAACAATAAATTGCAGTATCTGCTGATTCTGAATGTATTAGTTCTGTTGTATCCAACTATCTTTATCCAAACCATCTAATAAAGATCGTGCTATCTTAAATTCGTTATCAAAACGGTTTATTGGAGAGCAAACATAGCAGTGAGATTGCCAGACCTCCCATTCCAGCATTCAAGAAGTTTCTTGGTGACCTGGTGGTCTAGGGGGGTAAGGTGTCAGACTTCTGTGCTGGGGTCCGGGGTTCCATCCTCGGTCCCGGCACAGATTTATCTGATTACCAAACACTTCCTTCACCTCTGACAAGACATCTTGTGAATGTGAGGAATGACATTTCATCTCACAATCACCCTACCAGTACACATTAGCGTAAGTGCGTATAACCCGGACGGGTAGTAAGACGCGGTGCTAATGTTAACAATAAGAAGAAGTTTCCTATCAGTCGGGGTTGGGGGATCAACGTAAAGGGGAACCCTCAGGAAAATGTAAAACTTGAATGATACCAGAGTGTTGGGGGTAGAATATTTCTAAATGCTATTCCTTGTCACAATGTATTGTAAGAACATGGTAAGAATAACGGGTTGGAAGAAATCACAAACGTGTTTGCGGTCAAGTCTGGAATAATGTAACTATACCGGTACTACTCGTATTATCTTATCGGTAATGATACTCTATATAAAAAGTGACATCACATGAGTTGGCGTATGATTATATTAAAGTAGTTTTAGAAACACTTGTAAATACTAGATTCTACCACACTTTATAACATGTTCATAATATAGATATTGTGTTACATAAATTATTTTAAAACTTATACTTGACTTAAACAAAATTTATCTTTTTTGGTTATGTGACATTAATGGCAAATTATGGTAAACTTATACTAGAAAAGACGTGAAAATTTAATTTCTTTCACAAAAATGAAAAGTAGGTAGAATATTTGTGTTAAATATTACCCTATATTTTGAATGTACATGAACCTTACTTGGTGTTGGGGGAGTGAGGTTGTTACAGCCCCCCTCACCCACACACATAAAAAAGGTGGCTCAAGCACACCTGTTCCGGAATTTCTGCTACCACTAAACACAAGTTTTAAAATGAGGGGATTACCAGTTTAAAATATTTATTTATATGAACGAGCGAAACAGTTACGCCATACAACTAGTATGGATAAGATTTGACCAATTTGTAAGAGACCAAAAAACTAAAATTTTCAAATTTAAATAAGATAGTTCGATAGGTGCAAATTATGTACCTTTTCATATTAAGATTACTTTTTAAATAACTCAATATTATAATGTTTAACAATAAATAATTCATCCATAGTGTATAATAACTTTCTTTGGGTAATCTAGGTTGGATAGTATAATTCTAAGCTTCGTTAAATTAAGTAGGAAAGATGAAATCATGTTAAGACACTATAATATGAATTTTACAAGAATATATCTTGTTGGCTCAAAATATGGGGAAGTTTTTATTTTTAATAATTTTGATTTAGCCTGTACACACCTACAGTAATCTCTATTCCAACTTCACTATTTTTTGTATAGTGCGACACTTCATCTGACGTGAACAATGAGTTTTAATAATATTATCATCAATAATTTTAAATATATATTTTTTAATACTGAGTACCTCTGATCCGGGTAATTTTAATGATTCTAACAACGTACTCACATATAGGCCTACACCCACATATAATATTAATAATATGTTAAAAGAGGAAATTGATCAAAATACGTTGGCTTTATATTTTTTTAAAGAGAGGTATATTATAATGACTTACGTTAATTTTTAAACCAACAAATATAGCATACTCATAGTTTTTATATAGTTTGGGCCCTTTTGGACTTGAAAAAGTGAGATGTGAAAATTAATTAGTATATAAGAGTAATTATAGACTACGGTTTAAAATTGGAACGTATAATTGTTAATAAATAATATGTTTTGTGAAGGTATGAAAGTGAATCCAAAATGGTACAAAAATAAAAGAAAAACCCTTATATGAGCGATTTTCACCAAAATAGATACACAATTAATTCTTCCTTTGGAAATTGAACTTTATAATAAATAATTCTAGAGATTATTTTAACAATACTTAACTGGTTCGACAATAACAAATGACTGGTGATTAGATCGGTTTGGTTTCAAGCCTATTATCTTCTCTGTGAGAATCTTATCCCCATTTAAAAAATGAGGAAACGAAGTAGCAATGGGGAAATCTGAAAAAGAAAAATAGGATTCCTCTTAATTTAAGGATATTATTGAAAATAAAATTAACAACACAATTGTTTATTTTTCGTGTATACTACTGTGGTATTGGAACAGTTTTAAAAAATTGGTCATCAATAAACTACCATTAAATGTTTTTCTTTGAAAATAAATACTGTTATTTATCATTCCCCAGATAACAATTTTGAATAAAATGTGTATAAATATTTTAGATATATTACGAATTATCAAAAATAAGTCATAAGTAAGCTGACCTTAATTTTTGAGAGCTAATTGCCACCAGATAGAACCCTATAACATCTAACTATGGAGATTGAACGAATTTAATCACAAATTTATGACTAAAGCCCCAGGAATGTTTGTTGTTGTGATAACAATAATATTGCCTACTTCGATGGCTGAATAGTCTAGGGTGTCACTATTACAATAGACTTGACTGTCGATAACAGGGTGGTTGGGGTTAGAATCTTATTCAGGATTTTTCCTAAATCGTTTTGCACTCTCCCTTCATTCAACTGCGGGCAGGTCCACTCTCCCTTCATTCAACTGCGGGCAGGCCCACTCTCCCTTCATTCAACTGCGGGCAGGCCCACTCTCCCTTCATTCAACAATAAATCATAATGTAAATTACCAATTCATTGTTTTTAATTATTTTTCACAATTGATTAAAATGTGTTTATTTTTCAATAAAACAAACAGAATTGTTTCAAATCAAACAGTTTAAAAGTTATTAATGTTTGAAATCTAGGTTTTTCAAATATTTTTTACAATTCTATTTAGCGATAAAAACCCACAATTTCTTTTTTTTTCAGGATTGGATTTTATGTCATTTTAATTAGTGAAATTTTGACTAGTTCTGGAACAAAAAAGGTTTTTTCTGATATGAAATAAAACCGTTAAAATCCAACGATATGTGGTAGAATGCATATATTTTTTAATCTTAATTAATTAAAATAATACCACTGAAGATATATTATTATAGTTAATGCATACTAGGGCCTGAAACTAGATTTAAAATTTAACATTTTTTTACCCTACATAAAAAACCTAAATTCTTTGATTTTTAAGTTGAAGCTTTCATGAGGGTTTGAAGTTTTTCTACTGAAGCCATTTCCTCCACCGCTCATAGATTGCTATCTTCGCGCTCAGTCCCGCGAGGGTTTGTTGTGACGCGAGTTCCAGACCAGTTTTACCATTGCTCTTCACAATAGAGGAGCTTTTACAAAGCAAGACAAATGTTAAGTTTGTGTAGTGACTTTACTACTTTGAAGAATAACTCAAATTTGAACAACTATTTAGAGCAACAAACTTAATTTAAAATATATGTATCGTGTTAGTAAGATGTTTTAGTTATAGGAAATATAAATGAATGTGATTGTTGAGTTAATACCATTCAAATATAAGCATACCAACTTTTATTTCTTCACTGTGCTGTTATTTATTTTATCAGCCACTAAACTAGTCTATATTACTGATTGAGTTTTGTCTAATAGCTACAGAAATTTTTAATCACTCTGGAGATCACAAACACATGGACTGAAGAAATAAAAACCTACGCATGCGCAACAACACAATAGACCAGAGAAAGGACAAAAACTACATATGTCTCATCATAGTCAAGAACTAAATTTCAACACT
>CABFOW010009710.1:0-12939 GCA_902141385.1 Timema californicum
TGGTAATCAGATAAATCTGTGCCGGGACCGAGGATTGAACCCTGGCCGCCAGCATAGAAGTCTGACACCTTACCCCTTGACCGCCAAGTCACCACGGTTAAATTAAAGGCACGACTTCGAACGACTCAGGTCATGTATTACTACCCATCCAGTATTTAACCACACTAAAGGAGTAAGGATAAAAGTAAGATGAAGTTCCGAGTGAAAGTATCTGCATTTGTATGTGGGGAGAATGAAACCAACAACACCCTCAGTACACCCAGGTGGGGTTCGAGCCCCGACCTCCCCGTCTCCTGCAAACCGGTCACCGACGCTGCTAATGGCTCGTGTCCAAACGGACGTGACGTCACACAGCTGAGCCACCTCAAAGAGGAGTCAAGTTAATATAGATGTTGTTATTACTCCCCGCTCCCCCTCGCGCGGCGGAGCCCCCAAGTGGCCATTTACTCGAGCCCCCGTGTAAACAGCCTCCTTCAGGTCTCGGAGAGACTAAACCAACAAACACGGGCACACACTTGTTAACCTTGGCCGTGGTCCAGAGCTCTAGTGAGGACTCTCGGCTCGAACCCGGGTTGGGTACGGGGGCCCCACATCGTGACCGGGCGGGGAGTCACCAGAGAGCAAATAGATGCGGCTGTGAAAGACGAGCCTAAATCCATTTTAAGACAGCACAGTTCGAGAGAATATTCGCGCCGTCTGTTTGAGCCCGCTCAACTGTAGGCGCAACTTTAGTTTATATTTAATATTTAGCACCGCGTCTTACTACCCGTTCGGGTTACACGCTTTAAGTACTAATTACTCTAATGGATTAGAAATTGGGAAGGTTGAATTAGAGTAAGTGAACTCGCATTTGCGTGGAGGGAGAGTGGAAAACCATTTAGGGAAAAACCACCCCCAGTTCACTCGACCGAGATTCGAAACTCGATCTCCCCGTCCTCAGCAGTCGAGCTCAACACGACAAGCGCGTCAGCCAACTACGCCACCGAGGCGGGTCCGCAACTTTAAAATCATGTCCCTTTGTTAAGGCGGTGATGTAAGGAACGCGGGAAAAGGGAAGTGTTTGTTTGTAGTTTTTATATCTAAACATTTTTTGGTCCAAAGAAGTCGATATTGATAAAGTATATTAATTTTATTCACATGGTTATATCAACACTGGTTGAATATCTGTCATAATCAAAACCGCATTAGTTGACAAACTTTTTAAATGAAGATAAAAAAAAGTTGATATTAAATTCCAGGATACCCTTAACAAATATTTAACCATTGCTGATATCACCGTGAAAGAAAATTAATATTTATGTTTGTATAGAAGCAATATTTTATTTATATAGGCAAAACAAATTATTAGAACTGAAAAACACCTCTTCTCGCACCCCCCCCCCTGCACCCACCTTACATACCTACCCTGAATTAAAATGGCGGCGTACAGTCATAATGTCTCGGAATACACTATTAGTTAACTGTACACAAATCTATGATGAATACATCAAAATAACACGTCTTGCAAGAACACAAATTGTTTCAATGGAGACAAAGCCAATCTGATAACAAAGCTATTACTTAAATGATATTGTTTGATTTTTACTTTCATAATTATAAAGCCATTGGATTCCTTTCATTATTATCAAAACAAAACAGCATCAAATAAAACAATTGCAAACTATGGAACCTTTCTAAGGACCCCAAAGCGGTTGTGCATTCCACTGAACCCATTTCACCCTAGTTCTTGCCATCAGCTTGCTTCTTGTTTGTCGACTAGAGAAATGCAGTGGGGGGAGAGGGGAAGGGGCATATTTTGGACGAAAAGTGGCACCATTTTCATGCTCGCGCCGGAGCAAATTTGCGTCCTTTAGTGAATCCAGAAAATGTCAGGTTTGGAATGCGGCTGAGGTTTCATTGTAAATCCCCAACATTTGTCAGATTGATTTGGTTCAGTTGATGTTTCACTTTCTGAATAATAAACGCAGTAAATATAAATAGTTTTCCTCTTTTTTAAATCCACTCCTATCAGCGCCGTACGGAGGCGCCCATGACTTTGCCTAGCCCGCCTTTTGCTATCGCATTGCTATTCTTTTCTTCGATGGCTTTTTTTTTTAAGTTTTCAGTAGCATGGCTCGAATTTCGTACACAACCATTTAGACATCCCTTCGTGACACGTGACATGGCAGAAATATGACCTTGACATATAAATGACTACAGTAGCCCCGTGGCTTCTTTGGTGCTGACTGACAGCTCACAGCTGACTTATGACAGTAAACATTTAGGTATATACCTGAATTTTGACCGTCATAAGTGACAGCTGCTAAACATATGTTTTTGCAGATCATATGGTTCGGCGTAGGGATACATAATTTGGTCTGGTAACTTTTCAAAGCTATCAGTCAGCACCAAAGAAGCCATGGGGCTACTGTACACTCACGTGCGACTCAAATCACGCCGGAATAATTTGGTGGCGATTCATTTACTAACAATGCTTGTCCCTGAATATGAAGATATTTTGGCCTTATTGAATTTGGTCGTCGTTAATAGATACAATAACTACAATAACTACAATCGCGGCAAACGACCCTTTTGGGTGCAACCTTTTTTGGCGAGCAAATATTAAAAAACAACGCGACACTTTCAATGTTGGGTTGAATATGTATCCAGATAAATTCCGGCCGTTTCACAGAATGAGTAAAGGAAACATTTCATTTAGTACTAAGAAAAACGGAGCCTTCTATTTTATAACAAGATACAAACTTTAGGGCGTGTGACTCCCCTGAAGAACGTCTTAAAATAACTTCAAACAAATATCCAGCGAATTATATGAACTAGCTTGGCCGTAGCACGTGACAGAAGGTGAAGAACTTGTCTGGCGGTGTGTCGCGTCACTGGCTCATATGTCTATATTCCGTTCACGACAGGTTTTTACCCGAATGACAGTTCGAAAATCATATGTTTAGGTTTTGGGTTGCCAACACTTGTAAAAGATCACAGTTTTGTTATAAATGTAAATATCTTTAATTACCTGTTATATATTACATTTAAAATAACGTTAACTTAAGTTTTCTCATACTATTTCATTTATTTAAATAATTTCTTTTTGTCCAACTCGAAACAATATTTTAAACATAATTAAATGTACTTATTTTTCATTTTGGAACGTTATTGACTTTGTGTAATATAGTGCATACATCAATACTTTTTAATACGGGCATCGTATTTACTTGGAAAAGAGAAAATTGTCATTTAAAAAAAATACAATACATGATTTTATGATTAGTTTATTGCATTTTGAAATATTTAACTGAATAAAATAATTTCATCAACTGCGTGTCTGCATCATTGTAAACAACTTGTTTACTGTTATGTTCAATCACATGGTTTGGATTCTTCAGTCGCCATTTTGAGGCTATGTTCGTTAGAAGTTTTTGTGAAAGTGGTGTGAATATTTTTTAAGTGGAATAAAACGATAAAATAAACTTTGTGTCCGACCTAAAATAAATAAATAATATTGGCCTAAATTAGTGTGGTTAACTATCACATTAATATATTACCATCTGTTTTAATTACAGTCATCCAAAGTGATAGATGTCAGCTGTTGGGGATAACTTCTAGTAACATTTCGAGCTGTCATCCAGGTAAATTTAGCTCGTGAATGCCTTATATATTGGGAAGATACGTGTTATATTCCATTCACGGTAGGAATTACTTTCTGAAAGGTCTTTTTCCCTACCAATATCCTACTATATATTAGATTTATGGTAGGGAAAAAAGCCTTTCAGAAGTCAATTCCTACCGTGAATGGAATATAGATGTCAGATCACATGGCACATCATTACATGCTCATCAATTCTGTGGTACACTCGGCTAGAAATTGTACATTTACACCCTAATACTTGACATTGTTGAGATATTAGATTATGCTTGGATGAAAACTACAACGAAAAGGGCGTTTGTGACCATTTTAGAATGGCTTCACAGAGAGGCACCGTGCACAAATCGATCAGTGACTCTCAGGGACAAACTGTGTCGCTTTGTCCTTCAGAGTCACCGCGGGAAATTTCGACTAATCGTTCCAATACGAGTTTTGGCATATCGCATACCTCGGGGAGCTGATGGAACGACCTCGCGCCCAAGTCCGGGGGGAAAGAAGGTATCTTTTCAGGGTGACTTGACTCCTTTTTGAAGGTGGACGAACTATCGCCCCCCGGCTGTAATTCTTCTCTCTCGTCGTTAGTAAAAATAATCGGCGGACCATCTTGAGTGAATACTCGATTACCATATCGGCGCTGCCTTGGGATTGCTCCGGCACACAACACGAAGGAGCGGGGGATCCCCTTGTGGTATCAACTCAAGTGAACCAGACCTGCCGAAAACACCAACTACGTGGAATAGCAGAAACATATGAAAATCGCCTGTGGGTATATATAAGTACCACACGATACAAAAAACAAACAAAAACAACCCTACACCTATGCGCACTTCATTCACCCTGAAATCTAGTTTTACCTCAACGGACGAAACTTATCATAATTTATAATAATAATATTTAGCACCGCGTCTTACTACCCGTTCGGGTTATACGCTTTTAAGTACTAATTACTCTAATGGATAAGGAATTGGGGAGGTCTAATTATAGGAAGTAAACCCGCATTTGCGTGGAGGGAGAGTGGAAAACCATCTAGGAAAAACCGCCCCCAGTTCACCCGACCGAGATTCGAACCTCGATCTCCCCGTCCTCAGCAGTCGAGCTCAACACGACAAAGCGCGTTAGCCGACTACGCCACCGAGGCGGGTCATAATTTATAAGAAATACCAGAGTAGAATAATGCAAAGGTAATATTGCTACCTTACAAAGACAAAGAGAACGCACTGTTAACAAAAAAAAAGGGGGAAACATTTATCTAAAACGTGTTAGATACGTGAAACGAAATAATACACACTGTTACAGAACATATTGATAACAAAAAGGGTAGCATCTCTGCTCACCAAAGAGCATAACAACTAACCCACAAACCTCAATAAGGTTGTCAATATCTGAATATATATTAGCACCGTGTCTTACTACCAATTCAGGTTATGTACTAATTACACTAATGAGGTAGGAATTAGGAAGGTTTAATAGAGAGGAAGTGCACCTGCAGTTGCGTGGAAGGAGCGGAGAACCATATAGGGAAAAAAACACCCTCAGTACACACGACCGGGATCGAACCCCTACAAAAAAAAAACTTTTTTCAGTTTCGGGTGGTCATCAAAATCTCGAGATTCGATTTTCTTGACGACTACAATACTTCCTTTGTACGAGTGGTCGCGGGAAAGTGTAAGTCGTCCAGTGACTTGGTAGTAGGAGATAAAGGGTGCGGGGGGTGGGGGGTAATATCACCGTTAGAATTCAATTCCCGGCTAAGTGTATTAAGAGCGGCCATAATGCATAAAGCCGCGGGATAACGGCTCAGATTTGCATTTCGGCGTAAAGAGCTTTCACCTCAACTGAGCCGCATTTGAATATTAATTGAACTGTGCGGGGAAGCTGTGAGACTCCGCCCCTTCGGCACAGTAAGCCCCCCTTCCCCCCCCACACACACCCCCGTCCGTTTATTAGAAGACATGTCGAGCTAGTCCCCAAACTTCATAGGTGGAACATACTGACATTCTTGTGTGTTCATTGATAACATGTTACTATATTATTATGTTATTTATGATATTTACCAAATGTGACAAATGAAGATCACACGACTTGTATGAACACGTTAAAGTATATTTGGTAACTTTTACAACTGTCAGATAAGGTTCTTCCTATGAAGATTGGATAGTAGTAGTTTTTCTGGCTGTCAGAGAAGACTCTTTCTATGACAACTAGAGTGTAGTCGTTTTTCTGGCTGTGAGATAAGACTCTTCCTATGCCAGTTGGACTGTAGCATCTAGTCACTCTAACGGGGTATGGATGAGGAGGCTGGAATAGAAGCGGAAATGCATTAGCATTCATCCTGAGATATTATGGATAAAATTATGGATAAAACACCCCCAGGTACACTCGACCGAGATTAACGAGCGGGAGAATTTTAAAGTTGTTTTATATTAAATAGAACAACGTCTTACTACCCGTTCGGGTTATACGTGTATGTACTAATCACTCTAATGACTTTAAAGAGATTGGGGAGGTTGAATTTAGAGGAACTGTACCCTCATTTCAGTAGAGGAAGACTGAAGAAACCATATAAGGAAAATCTCCCTCAATACACCTGATCGGGATCGAACCTCTGACTCCCCGCATTCGGCAGCCTAGTCTTCTGCGAGAGTAGCACCTTTGAGGTAGATCTTTGTCAGAGACTGGAGTCCCCTTTAACAGGCCTCAGGCGATGGTATTAAGTAATGTCTTACAAAATTATATTTATATTAAGCTGATGACGGGGAGATTGGGGTTCGAACTCCGGTCAGTTCTACTGAGGTTTTTTTTCCTAAATGGTTTCACTCTCTCATTCCACAGAAATGCGAGCAGGCTACCTCTAAAATGCTTCCTTCGTTCCTGCCCTATTAGAGTAATTATCACATTTACACCCTGGTTTTCGTTGGAATAACAGAGAAAATTCAATCATATTTTATTGCGGTCAACATTGATAAAATTTTACCATATTATTTATGTTATTGGTGACCTGGCGGTCTAGGGATAAGGTGTCAGACTTCTGTGATGGCGGCCGGGGTTCAATTCTCGGTCCCGGCACAGATTTATCTGATTACCAAACCCTTCCTTCACCTCTGACAAGACATCTTGTGAATGTGGGGAATGCCAGGCCTCCACCGTGGTTCGGATTCCACGTTAAACTGTAGGTCCTCCATTTCATCTCACAATCACCCTACCATTACACATTAGCGTAAGTGCGTATAACCCGAACGGGTAGTAAGACGCGGTGCTAATAATAATAATGTATGGTATTTTATAGGTATGGGTAATATCTATCAAAAGTAACAGCCGCAGATCACATGGACTGACGTATGAATCAATTAAAATTGTTTTGGTAACTTTAGTGACTAACTTCTACTGTTCTTCCTACCAAAATCATACTATACGTACAAACTGAACAAATAGTAAGACCCAGTGATAAAAAAAATAGCATTTCAAATTGTTGTTTGTGTTTTTTAACTTGCCCAGGATAAATGTACTCAAAATTAGCCCTCCTATTACTGATCCCGTAGGTTATCTCAAAGCTTGTTTTCTTCTCAGGGACTATAAAGGGCGGACACATCCCAACTTGATGCCCTAATTTGTTTGTCGTGGACCCTGTCTAGAGTTGAGTGGAGTATCGATGTCTCATAAAGCTGCGGGGGAAGAATAGAATCGAGAAGTCCATTACAGCTCTCCCCCTCGGGAAAAAGCTCTCGTCTACAAACACATTATTTCAGGGGTGAGCAGAGCTTCTTCTGCTGGGCTTCGCAAGGAGCAGAGCCTCTTCTGCTGGGCTTTACAAGGAGCAGAGCTTCCTCTGATGGGCTTCACAAGGAGCAGAGCTTCTTCTGCTGGGCTTCACAAGGAGCAGAGCCTCCTCTGCTGGGCTTTACAAGGAGCAGAAGCTTCTTCTGCTGGGCTTCACAAGGAGCAGAGCCTCCTCTGCTGGGCTTCACAAGGAGCAGAGCCTCTTCTGCTGGGCTTCGCAAGGAGCAGAGCTTCATCTGCTGGGCTTCACAAGGAGCAGAGCCTCTTCTGCTGGGCTTCACAAGGAGCAGAGCTTCATCTGCTGGGCTTTACAAGGAGCAGAGCCTCCTCTGCTGGGCTTTACAAGGAGCAGAGCTTCTTCTGATGGGCTTCGCAAGGAGCAGAGCCTCCTCTGCTGGGCTTTACAAGGAGCAGAGCTTCCTCTGATGGGCTTCGCAAGGAGCAGAGCCTCCTCTGCTGGGCTTTACAAGGAGCAGAGCTTCCTCTGATGGGCTTCGCAAGGAGCAGAGCCTCCTCTGCTGGGCTTTACAAGGAGCAGAGCTTCCTCTGATGGGCTTCGCAAGGAGCAGAGCTTCTTCTGCTGGGCTTCACAAGGAGCAGAGCTTCTTCTGCTGGGCTTCACAAGGAGCAGAGCCTCCTCTGCTGGGCTTTACAAGGAGCAGAGCTTCTTCTGCTGGGCTTTACAAGGAGCAGAGCCTCTTCTGCTGGGCTTCACAAGGAGCAGAGCCTCTTCTGCTGGGCTTCACAAGGAGCAGAGCCTCTTCTGCTGGGCTTTACAAGGAGCAGAGCCTCTTCTGGGCTTTTACAAGGAGCAGGGCTTCCTCTGCTGGGCTTTACAAGGAGCAGGGCTTCCTCTGCTGGGCTTTACAAGGAGCAGAGCCTCTTCTGCTGGGCTTTACAAGGAGCAGAGCCTCCTCTGCTGGGCTTCACAAGGAGCAGAGCCTCTTCTGATGGGCTTCACAAGGAGCAGAGCCTCCTCTACTGGGCTTTACAAGGAGCAGAGCTTCATCTGCTGGGCTTTACAAGGAGCAGAGCCTCTTCTGTTGGGCTTCACAAGGAGCAGAGCCTCTTCTGGGCTTTTACAAGGAGCAGAGCCTCTTCTGGGCTTTTACAAGGAGCAGGGCTTCCTCTGCTGGGCTTTACAAGGAGCAGAGCCTCTTCTGCTGGGCTTTACAAGGAGCAGAGCCTCTTCTGCTGGGCTTTACAAGGAGCAGAGCCTCTTCTGCTGGGCTTTACAAGGAGCAGAGCTTCCTCTGCTGGGCTTCACAAGGAGCAGAGCCTCCTCTGCTGGGCTTTACAAGGAGCAGAGCTTCCTCTGATGGGCTTTACAAGGAGCAGAGCTTCATCTGCTGGGCTTTACAAGGAGCAGAGCTTCTTCTGATGGGCTTTACAAGGAGCAGAGCCTCTTCTGTTGGGCTTCACAAGGAGCAGAGCCTCTTCTGGGCTTTTACAAGGAGCAGGGCTTCCTCTGCTGGACTTTACAAGGAGCAGAGCCTCTTCTGCTGGGCTTCACAAGGAGCAGAGCCTCTTCTGCTGGGCTTTACCAAGAGTCAGTTGTTTCTTTTTTTCTACCGTAATAAACGATCTTTTCTTTGTGGAGAGATTGAACCAGTTAAGTTTTTCAATTTTATAATTTTATTTACAGTTCCTAAACTAACCTCGCATTGTTCAGCTATCTGTATTTGTGTTAGAGAAGTGTATTCATGCAGAGTTAGGATCTTGCTTCTCTTTCTAGGTGTCAAATCCCATTTTAAATAACCACCAGAATATAAATAAAGTTTTTCTAAAACTAAACAATATCAGTATAATACCTTAGGACCATTCATAAGCCCAAATAACCTTACAAACGGCTGTAAAAAGGTGAACAATAAGCAGTCAGCTTTATAAAAACAGACAAGTGCCAGAAATGTGGTCAACCCTATCAAACAGAAATTATTCTTTTGTTCACCTTAATTCGCGCACAAGAGTGTATCCACAGCTACAGTCCCAACCGGTAGAGAAGTTACTAGATCTACTTTCACATGTCCATACGTCAAGTCATGTGATATGAAATTGTCACTTATAGTGGCTAACTTATTATCAATACCTATAAAATAATACCAATGCAGACAGCAAAATTTTAAAATTACCTTCTTAGGAAATATGGACTGTAATTACTTAGGCTGGGTGCACATTACATCGAACATTATTATTACTATTAGCACCGCGTATTACTACCCGTTCGGGTTATACGCACTTACGCTAATGTGTAATGGTAGGGTGATTGTGAGATGAAATGGAGGACCTACAGTTTAACGTGGGATCCGAACCACGGTGGAGGCCTGGCATTCCCCACATTCACAAGATGTCTTGTCAGAGGTGAAGGAAGGGTTTGGCAATCAGATAAATCTGTGCCGGGACCGAGGATTGAACCCCGGACCCTCAGCACAGAAGTCCGACACCTTACCCCTAGACCGCCAGGAAACTACCGTCACACGAATTTGTTCCGTCGTGTGTTAGCACATGAAGTTAGATGTAGTGTGCACCCAGCCTAGTAATTATAGTCTGCTCACGGTAGCTTTAGTAGCTTCTGAAAGCCGCCCAGACCATGGGGGAGAATTGTTTTCTTTAGCATCGCGTTCGGGGCGTTCGGGTTACACGTATATGTATTAATTACGCTAATATGTTAAGGATAAGAGAGGTTAAATTTAGAAGAAGTGTATCCGCATTTATGTCAACTTCAGTATAGTCTTGGGGTAAAGTGCTTGACTCAAGACTCGATGTTCGTGGGTTCAAACCCAGCCGGGGTCGATGGATTTTTCTCAAGCGATAAAAATCCGTAGCACAACTTACTTCGGAGGGGAAGTAAAGCCGCCAGTACCATGTCGACTGTGGCATGTAAAATAACCCTGGAAAATATGGAGAGAAAAAAAAGTTTCGAGGCAAAATTGGTAGGCTCTTTCGCGCTCGCTTATAGAAATTCTAGTGTGCTAGTATAATCAGTCGGTTCAGAAATCACTCGTTAAATACCTCAACTAATAATGGTATCGAATTTGAGTGGAGAGAGAGTGGAAAACTATTTAGTAAATAGCCACCCTCAAGATTCTAACCCCAACCTCGGTTACAAGGCGGACGCCTTGGACCATTTGATCATCGCGGCGTATTTTAACAGATCCTAAACATGTGCTTTAGTGGTGACTTTTTTAAAACAAGGAATCCGGTTTTCCCTCCCCGCGGCCAGGTCGGACGTAGGCCGTGTAGCATGTCGAGAGTTGACAGGGGAAAGGGAGGCAACAACAATGATAAAAACCGCCGGCAACACGGGAAAACGTCAATCAGGATACAATTATGTCGCTTCCGGAGTCGAATAACGGACCTCCTGTACCACCACCAGGGTGGGAGGGAGGCTGTGAATCAGAACTAGATGTAGGGCGCTGCCCCTGTGACACCACTACCCGCCTAACTCGCGGCCTTTGATGATGTATACATTCCAGGCGCTACAGGACCTATTTACACTATCCAGCTTAGGATTGGTGGAAACTGTCGGCAGATATACTCCCATGTATCCATACGCCTAACCATATTATGATCTGCATGACAATGTGTATCTTTCAACAGTCAAAACTTTTACAACAAACCGTTTGTTTATAAAGTTTTACTTTTAAGCGTTTTTACAATATTATTATTACTATTATTAAAACAAGAACTTATGAAAATAACCTTGTGGGTGTTATCTTTTGAGGAAGCGGCGTCTGATGTTTTACAAACAAGAACTTCTTAGCGGATGCCTAAATCAAGACGACGAACCGGGGACGAAATGAAGGGGGCTGATGACGTAAGATTATTATTATTATCATCACCGCGTCTTACTACCCGTTCGGGTTATACGCACATAACGCTAATGTGTAATGGTAGGGCGATTGTGAGATGAAATTGAGGACCTAAAGTTTAACGTGGGATCCGAACCACGGTGGAGGCCTGGCATTCCCCACATTCACAAGATGTCTTGTCAGAGGTAGAAGGAAGGGTTTGGCAATCAGATAGATGTGTGCCGGGACCGAGGATTGAACCCCGGCCGCCAGCACAGAAGTCTGACACCTTACCCCTAGACCACCAGGTCGCCGTCTCTATCGATTATAATCATTTATATTTCGTATTCAGGCACTGTTTAACTTTTTACAAACAAAATGTCGCGTCTCATCTTACCGTGAAAATGACTTTGATCGGGAATGTCTTACCTATTTTGATCACATCTCCGCCAACTATTTCAGATACGAAATAATGTATCATTGTAAAGTTGTAGTCACGTTAAAAATAAAAAAAACTACCTTCACTTGAAATATATTTTCCTTAAAGCCGAGCTATTGGGAATCGATCAGTTGATTGTTATGATCTTTGGTGAACAGAGAAGGTACCGTCCTTGCTATGGTCACAACAGAACGTCTTAAGATCTGGGATTGTTTTATTCAGTTAAATGTAAGTTATCACACTTTTTAACTGGTCATAACTTTTTGTCTATATGTCGCTGAAAACAAAATTAAGTAGTATGAAATCACTTAACAAATAATTCGGGATTTCGAAAAATCTGCAACACATACCAACCAGTGTTTTCTACTGCAGAATCCATAATGGATGGTTTAGAGATTAAAATTAGTGTCGTGTGAGCACAACAAACTTCGACTTCGTCCTTGAATTCGCTTTGACTTCCGATCCACATCTAGAAAGTTATCTACACCCACCACTAATTATTATAATCACTAACTAAAAGTTTGAAACAATCTCAATATATTGTGGTAGAAATGAGGGTAATTAAGGGGGGGAAAGACTTCTAGCCTTGGTCTCGACTAAAACAGTGAGCCGTTGTTAAAAAGAAGAAGAAGAAGCAGACAACCATTCACCCAACTACGAGAGAAGTTTCAACGCGAGCCACAAGTTTAAAAAAAAAAACTTGCCATAAAAAAAATACAGCTTGTGTTAATTTGATACGACCGACCTTGAAATTCTTTCCACTTCGCATTATAGCGGCGTTTTGAGCTTTTATCTCGACGATTAATTTTCGGAACCATTAAAAGCGCAAGGCACGCCGTCATAACAAAAAGCCAGACTAAATCTTCTCCCCTTACCGCAGAAAAAAACAAAAAACCTATAAAGACCTTTTGTACCGGCACATTTTATGTGAACAACGTTTTAATTACAGATGATGTGTACACCAGGCAAGAATGAGAATTATTAATGTTGAACTTTGCGGACGAAGGAAATAACAAAAATTTGAAAATCAACTTTACTGACAAAATGTTCCTTCTAACGGCCCAGCCATTATCCGAGGAGTTATTCTCTCTTTGGCTTCACCCTAGTGTGTGAAGTTAAATAACCTGCTTCACCGCCTTGACTTCACCATAATGTACGAATAAAAATCACCCTTTTCACCTCCTTGGCTTCACCATAATGTACGAATAAAAATCACCCGTTTCACCTCCTTGGCTTCACCATAATGTACTAATAAAAACCACCCGTTTCACCTCCTTGGCTTCACCATAATGTAC
>CABFOW010009711.1:0-12937 GCA_902141385.1 Timema californicum
CGACCGATATTTTAACCTCGATCTCCCCGTCCTCAGCGGTCGAGCTCAACACGACAAGCGCGTTAGCCAACTACGCCACCGAGGCGGGTCTTTGCATCTAAACACTGCTTAGCATTACTAACAAAAATTTTCATTTTTCCATGATCATGACTTTGAGAGTACTATACATAAGCAGACATTTTCAATTTGATATCTCTACAACTATTTGAAATACGAAATAACTTATCATTGTAAAGATAAAAAATAAAAATCTTTAATTGAAATATATTTTTATCAAACCAACAATTTGTGAACTAAAAGCAAATATATATATATATATATATTTCTTTTTTGTTATGGAGCTTTGAAATTGAAATTGTTATGTTCTTTGGTGGACAGAGATATTCCTCTTTTTTCAAGGTTTCTTTCGGAGTGTATATTATTTCATTTATGCTCTTTGGTGTAATGTTTGTACAGCAATAAATTAGGTCTATGAAATGTAGCGAGATAGATCTATACTGAAAGTGACATCACACGGTACATAACAATATGAGCCTGAAGTTATGAAAAAAGTAAAAATGGATATGATGGTGTGCATTGTTGCTTGATTGGGAAGGTTGAATTTAAAGGAAGTGAGGGAGGGAGGGTGGAAAACCATTTAGGGGGAAACCATCCAGTTCACCCAACAGAGATTTGAGCCTCTATCTCACCGTTCTAGGCAGTCTAGCTCAACACGAAACTAGCGCGTTAGCCAACTACGCAACCTAGGCGGGGTTTTGGACTAATCTTCGACTCTTTAAATAAAAATACTTTTGTTTATAATAAGTATTTATCTGAAAAATTTGAATTGTTGGATACTCTCTGTACAAAACGGTTTGCATAATTATGATTTGACCTTGAGAGAAAGTGTTCTGCATGCAAGAACTAGGCTGAGCAAAACAAAAGCTAGAGTCGAGTCGAAGGTGAGTTGACTTGCCATCTACGTTGCTACTCCACTCCACCTTCTGTTTCGCTTAGCCCAATTCTTGCTCACGGTCCGAATGGTATAAATGCTACTGTTACCGCTCACACGAAAACGGAGACTCAAGATCACGGGACAGCCCTGTTGGAATTCGTTCTAGAATGTGAGAAACTCCCGCCGGCAGGCTGTGGAGTGACAGCTTGTCTGAAGTAACATTACGTAGCAACACTACTTGATTACTTACTGAGGGTAGGTCGGGGTGAGAATCCTCAACGGTTGTACTAAGGGTTTCCCACTCTTCCTCCAGCAGCGTACACATACACACACATAATGGACACGGTGAAAATATGCAGTGTAGTTGTGTTGTGTGTTGTCTTGGTGAGTAAAGTACTCCCATTTAACCCAGCTACAGCAGGGAGGAGTGGCTCAGCTGTGATGTTGATTGATAGCTGATCACTCAAGACACTGACCCATCAATCCTAGTTTGTTGGAGCAGAAAGACCGTATCTAGGTCAGGGACAGAGAAATAACGCAAGAAAACCAATAATATTCTTAAACTATACCTTAGAAAGAGGAGAGAATACATCTGAGGTGAATTAATGACAATAAATCTCGTGTAAAGAAAGATATTGCGTCTTATTACCCGTCCGGGATATCAGAATATTTACACTAATGTTATAGGGATGAGGAAGGTAGAAATTAAAGAAAGTGTTGTCACATTTGTATGGATGGAGAGAGGGAAACAATTTAAGATAAGCCACCAGAGTACATTTGGCAGGTATTTGAGCTCCATACACCCCCGTCACTGGCAAACCAAACTAAACGAGACTGACACCTTTATCCGCGTATCCAATGGTTTGGTTTTAAGCTTAGCTAACTTTGATTTAAGTAGCTTCATCTCATTAGCTACGTAGACATTTAAAACATAAAGAACAGCATTTACCTTATTTATGTTATTTAATAAGCTCCTAGGTGTTAAACGTAATAGTTAATTGCGAAAACCATTTCTCAGAAAATGATTGCACCAATTGCGCCTGTGATAGAAACACTTATTTCTCGCTGAGTGTCTTCAATAGAATTAGCGACGAACCCGAGTAGACCAGTTGCTAGAGAAATGCCCGTACTACTCTCATGTTGGGGCGTCTTTTTTGCGACCCCCCTTGGCTGGTACAAAGGCTCACCACGATCGCTACGAGAAACTGTTACTTATATTATGTTTTTACTCCGGTCTTCAACCCGTGGAGCGTGTGGCCGGCCCAGAGTGGGTCGTGACCTGACTCCACACTTGCTCTCCCTGTGTTGATACACCATTCCTCTGACACGCTTACTGGCTTACATCCATCACTAGATAAGACATGTCCCTGAGCAACTTAGCGTGTGTGTCAGAAGTCACACGTCCAAAGGTAACGTAACATACACAGCCATTGATACATTTCTAACTGTCTGCATACAAAACTGTTCTTAAAAATCTAAGTTGTGCAGTTGAGGGCTGATTAAGCTCCAAGTACTCACACTATAAGCCTACTGGAGCTAGAAAATAAAATGCTAGAAAAGGCCGAGGTGCGTTTATGTTTGTGGGACACGAACTGTTTCGAGGAAAGTGTTTGCATAACAATGACAAACAATCGAGGTACTAGATAGTCACGTTGACGTCACTCGTAGCATGATTGGCTGGCAGGAACACGTGGCACACTTCACGTAACGTAGCGTAACAAATCACTGGGTTACGTTAGCAACGATCCCGGCTTAAATATTTTATTTGTTTTCATACATCTATTAGGACCATTTTTACAAACTAAATTTCTTTGTGTAAAACAAGAAATGTCAACTTTTTAATCTAAAAAAACAGTTAAAACACGTTATATTTTTATTAGCGGGACTAATCATAGGGTTTGTTTAAATGTAAGTAGTATTTTTTATTATGGCAATTTAGAATATCAATTTTGTTGTACAAGCTAGCGGAAATACCCGTTTTCACAAACTTTTCTCTAATTGTGTCGTGGGTTTGCGTCTAGATTGCGCACAAAGGCAATTATATTTTTAAGTGCCAATTTATCGTTTGTTTTATAGTTCTTGTTTCCAGTAAATAGCTCGTCCTAGTTATCACGGTCCCCCACCATCTTTATTTTGTGTTGTAATTATTATCATCTAGTGACTATATTAGGTGACACCCTCTGTGGAAACTTAAGCCTAACACTGGGTTTATATTCATGTAACGCACATAGCTAGTAAATGGTGCATTGAACATTTCATCATACAAATACGATGATATATAAGGAAACGTAGCAATTAGAATCTTAATTAATTCGATTGTTTCTTAATTCATATAAATTGTCCTAACCAATTTGCTTTATTAGATAAGGTATTTATAAATGCTTCAGCTAAGGGTTCGCTCGATATTCAACGTTCATTTTGAAAAAAAAAATTAACGTATTTTAAGTGGCATCTGTGCTATTAAATTAAATTTGATTTTTATTTGATTCTGATTTAATTAATGTCATGAATACTATGGTAAACCTACTTCTCAATAACTGATAAAAGATATGCTCAACTCCATGTATATTATGTACTTTACGTTATTCACTATGTATCAATTAGATACACACTCATTGAAAATAATGTTTCGACTTTTTGTGCATTATGTGCCAAGCTATTAGTTGAGCGCTATGCACGAATATAGCCCCAGCCCCAGGGAAGTGTTAAGCTAGGTGCACATTATGTGCCAAGCTATTAGTTGAGCACTATGCACGAATATAGCCCCAGCCCCAGGGAAGTGTTAAGCTAGGTGCACATTATGTGCCAAGCTATTAGTTGAACTATATGCACGAATATAGCCCCAGTCCTAGGGAAGTATTAAGCTAGGTGCACATTATGTGCCAAGATATTAGTTGAACTCTATGCACGAATATATCCCCAGGGAAGTATTTAGCTAGGTGCACATTATGTGCCAAGATATTAGTTGAACTCTATGCACGAATATAGCCCCAGGGAAGTATTAAGCTAGGTGCACATTATGTGCCAAGATATTAGTTGAACTCTATGCATGAATATAGCCCCAGGGAAGTATTAAGCTAGGTGCACATTATGTGCCAAGCTATTAGTTGAACTATATGCACGAATATAGCCCCAGTCCTAGGGAAGTAATTAAGATAGGTGCACATTATGTGCCAAGCTATTAGTTCAGCGCTATGCACGAATATAGCCCCAGTCCTAGAGAAGTGTTAGGCTAGGTGCACATTATGTGCCAAGCTATTAGTTGAGCGCTATGCACAAATATAGCCCCAGTCCTAGGGAAGTGTTAAGCTAGGTGCACATTATGTGCCAAGCTATTAGTTCAGCGCTATGCACGAATATAGCCCCAGTCCTAGGGAAGTGTTAAGCTAGGTGCACATTATGTGCCAAGCTATTAGTTGAGCGCTATGCACGAATATAGGCCCAGCCCCAGGGAAGTATTAAGCTAGGTGCACATTATGTGCCAAGCTATTAGTTGAGCGCTATGCACGAATATAGCCCCAGCCCTAGGGAAGTATTAAGCTAGGTGCACATTATGTGCCAAGCTATTAGTTGAACGCTATGCACGAATATAGCCCCAGTCCTAGGGAAGTATTAAGCTAGGTGCACATTATGTGCCAAGCTATTAGTTGAGCGCTATGCACGAATATATCCCCGGCCCTAGGGAAGTATTAAGCTAGGTGCACATTATGGCGTTACTCATCGGTTCGAAAAAGACTCCCGGTTTAAGTCTTTAGCTATTGTTATACACAATAATGTATAAATGAACTGATTCTTTGATATACGGGCTAATGTGCGCCCACCTTAATGCACACGGAAGGTTGTTTCCTTACTGAATTCAGTGCAAGTTGACTAGTGCCGTATGAGCAACCAACTGATTGCTTCTGCCCTGAGAACTTGTTTTTCACAGCGATACAAACACGTGTCTAGAGTAGAGGGACTAGTAACATGAACACATTGAAAAGTGAATTCGAACAAAGAGAAATAAAACAAAGTATTCGAAAATAATTATTATAATTTCATTCATCTTTTTTTATTGAATGGATTTATTCTTAATCTTAAAATAATCCACATTCAAGTTGGTATATTTTAAATTGTTAGAAAAATAATGGAAATGGAAGAGGTATGTTTTCAAGATAAATGTAGTAAATTATGATAACGAAAGTTTGGTAATGTCCTATTAACTCAAATACCTCCTGCCTCCATATTCAACATGAGTTTCTGAAAATAATTCAGATCCACCTTTAGGATTAGAGACCGTAGATTTACAATGTCTATTCAGATATCTTTTCTATGGTCATTTTGGACTAATTCATCTTTTTTATAATCGTGCATAAAACCTTTTAGAAATAAAACATTTAATCTCCACTTTCATTAATCTTCTCCTGTTTGTTTAATTTCTTCAAATCAAATTATTTACGAGTGGACCGAGAAATTGGTTTAGAAAAAAAAAAATTATCCCCCAAAGTTGCTCCATTAATTAAAAGAGAAAAACACATACCTTCGAAATTATATAATTGTGTAGTTTTTCAAATACAAATATGTTCGTATTGTACAATTTTTAACTTCTTCTCATGTTTTAAATGTCTCCCTTTCCTTTTCTAAAACACTAGCGTATGTTATATAATGTAGATTTTTTTATAGACTTATAAATATATTATTTTATAAAATATATTTGCTGGCTTGTCAAACTTACATGATATTTGTCTATAAAAGAAGTGTATCAGTATAATACTGTCCCAAGGGGCATATCAGCAATTCTCTCTGAGGCTGTCACATAATAAGCCCGGCTGAGGCTTGTCATGCGAACAAAATTAGGCCTATATTAAGCAGAGCGTTTGAGGCTACTAAGGTCAATCGACAGTACAAATGTTGGTGCACACCGCACATTTTTAACAACGACCTCGACCTCAATATAATTATGCTAGTTTAGCTCTTTAAATACATCTTTCATTTCCAAATATTATTTATATATTAGGCTATTGAAACGTTGAGAAAGTCACTAAAACCAGAAAACTTCTATAGATGATGTGGATAACTGGGCGAACCACTGAGTGGTATAAAATGTTATCTATAAATGTACTGCTGAGAAGTTTTTGTGGGACTTTTTTCAATGTCTAAAATATTTAAAAACTCAAAAACTAATGTTACATAACGCGTTTAGACACAAAAAGAGGAAATCCGACTATAGGCCATTGACCGTAGGAATTGTTTTCTGAAAGGCCTTTTTCCCTACCAGAAATATATTATATAGTAGGATATTGGTAGGAAAAAAGACCTTTTAGAGAGTAATTCCTACCGTGAATGGAGTTTACATAGCCCTACCCCCGGATGTTCGGATAGAAACTGCCTTCATGCTGCTTGTGACCCATTTTTCTTCGAGGCGTATTAAATATTAATATCTACTTCACCCCCACTCTGGAGGCCAGCCTACTCCCCATAGCTCGCCCCCCTCCCTTTTTTCACAGAGAACACACTCTTCCCCTAATGCACCATTCCCCCTATTACATATATCTTAGCGTGTGTGTTGGAGACAATATTAATGATAGCACCACTGTCCGTGATGAAGTAGGGACATCTAGATATAGTCATGCTCCACGCCTTAACTAACTGTCCGCACTATACTCATATTTAAACAAATGGAAAATGGATGAGGAGGGTAGAATTAAACCTTTCCCAACCTTAACCCATTTGTGTATTTAATTGCGGATAAACTTGTGAATGTGAGGAATGCCAGGCCTCCACCGTGGTTCGGATTCCACGTTAAACTGTAGGTCCTCCATTTCATCTCACAATCACCCTACCATTACACATTAGTAAGACGCGGTGCTAATAATAATAATAATAATAATAATAATAATAATAATAATTGCGGATAACCCGGACGAAGATAATCGATTGTGCTTTGGCATTTGACTCACGCCACTTATAGTCGATACACCGGCACTGAAGCCAACTGAAAATAATACTACTTCTCTCCCAATCCCAGTTACTTGAGTGTTCTGGCGCATGCGCTCTCCTCCCTTTTAACACAGGCACCGACGAGTGTTGTAATCGATTGTACACCAGTCGTAACGATCATAAATCGTCTCGTCCAGTTGTCGGGTGGGCTGTCTGCGCCAGCCGCATGAGCTCTTGTGTACGTGTCAATGGATCGTTGTGCTGTGGAACCCCACGCCCACTCGACTCGTGTCTGTCGGCGGGGCCCTGTGGTGTGGAACTACGCCCCTCCGGTTTATGATGGACGAGCGTGTCACAGAAACGCTACTCCAAAACACAAAGCTTCCACACAATTATTGTTCACTGCGTATTTTGAAAACTGAACTCGTATTAACGAGAGTTTTGTTGTATGTAGGCTTGTTCACACTGCACAGTTGTCACATAAACACACTACTGTGAAGGCTTGTTCACACTGCACAGTTGTCACATAAACACACCACTGTGAAGGCTTGTTCACACTGCACAGTTGTCACATAAACACACCACTGTGAAGGCTTGTTCACACTGCACAGTTGTCACATAAACACACCACTGTGAAGGCTTGTTCACACTGCACAGTTGTCACATAAACACACCACTGTGAAGGCTTGTTCACACTGCACAGTTGTCACATAAACACACCACTGTGAAGGCTTGTTCACACTGCACAGTTGTCACATAAACACACCACTGTGAAGGCTTGTTCACACTGCACAGTTGTCACATAAACACACCACTGTGAAGGCTTGTTCACACTGCACAGTTGTCACATAAACACACCACTGTGAAGGCTTGTTCACACTGCACAGTTGTCACATAAACACACCACTGTGAAGGCTTGTTCACACTGCACAGTTGTCACATAAACACACCACTGTGAAGGCTTGTTCACACTGCACAGTTGTCACATAAACACACCACTGTATATTGACATTGTTGTGCACCGTGTCTTATCACCCGTCCGGACTATTCATGTATTTACACTAATGGGGTAAACACGAGAAGTATACAATTTTAGAGGAAATATACCTGCATTTGCATGGATGGAAAATAGGAAATAACTTAACAAACACATACATATCCAGTAATGTGCTGTTGGTTTATTTAACTTGCGAATTATAAACCGACAGCTAACGAATAAGCTCAACCTATGACAGACTAATAACTCACACTCCATCTAAGCGTATTGACACTCACATATGAGCTAACAGGATGACCAAGTATGTAAATAGTGAATATCTTCGTAAACATGAATTTGAATCGAACCAAGGTCCTTTATATACTTTTCATGGAGCACACCCACTTTCTCCGGCAAAACTAAAACAATTTGTATTTGTAGAGTGGTTGATTTTTACCGTCCAAAGTTCTCGCATTATGGTACTTTCATCAAGTAAATTTAAAATAAGTAAATATTGTATCACGAACGTTTAAACTCATGGAAGTACTTTTTTTTGTACATTATTGGTGGTTCATAAAAAAAATTAGAGAGGCTCGTAGGTCATGACACAATTTTTCCAAATATTCTACTTTTATTTGTTGCGCCATGGCCCTGTTTTGTCCGGACTATCCGCATTTAATTACAATAATTAAGTATAGATGAGTATGGGATAGTTTAGGGGGAGGGAGATTGGAAAACCGACCGCTCAGGAAAGATCACTCACGCATAGTAAGTCCAGATGGGATTCGAAACCTGACCCTGTTACTGACTAAACCACATTAGATAATCCCGCCTTCTCAACGATGTGTGTGTTGTAGTAACACATATCTTCCCATTGTACATGTGTACACTGTTTATAGCTTAGTGGAACTCGCCACAAAGGTGAGCCAAGCTCCGGGAGGGGTACAGGTCCGCCCACTTTATTGCAACTGGTAGAGCTACACCTGGACCTTGTTTGGCGCCACTTATAGCTTAGTGGAACTCACCACAAAGGTGAGCCGAGCTCCGGGAGATACGTACAGGTCCGCCCACTTTATTGCAACTGGTAGAGCTACACCTGGACCTTGTTTGGCGCCACGTATTACTACCCGCTCGGGCTATACGCCTATCTACATTACACTCATGTTTTAAGGGTGTGGAAAGTTTAATTTAGAGGAAGTGCACCCGCACTTGCACGAAGGAAGCCTGGGGAAACTATTTTAGAAAAAACTCAGTGCAGCCGACTGGGATCGGAGCCCGATTTCCTATATTGGGCAGTCTAGTCCAACACGAGACTAGCGCGTTAAACCACATGGCCACCGAAGTGGGTCAATATACATTGAGAATACCTTTTAGAAAATATTAACATAATTTTATTTGTGTTCAAGATTGATAATATTTAACTATGCTATTGTTATTTTACAACTCTCAAGTTATTTATTTTTTATCACCTATCATTAATAATTATGTCCTATTTAGCTATTATTGTTTTTCTATGTTTTTACCATCATAGTTGTAAGGTACTTGTGTACTTTCAGAGCTGGCCCGTTATAGGTCTCACGACTGTTGGCCAGCACTATAATAAAGGAAATTGAAATTATAGGTTTTGATAGTATCTATCAAAAGAGACAGCTGAAGATCACATGACTTGACGTATGAATAAATAAAACAAAGCTATCAACTTCTCCGAGATGTCACATATATCCATTCGTAAGAAAGTTTGGGCGTATCTTGACCTTATCGTGCTGGACTGTTGACTTGGAAGGCCGAGGCTGTAATTCTAGCCGAGTGCACTGTTAGTGTTTTTCCACCCTCCAGACGATTGCTGGTACAATTTAACTGGTCCTATGTCCATGGATCGGATTTAGTTGCTGATAGCTCAAATGTACGGTAAAACCCGTTGCATTCAATACATTTATATTCCAAGATTTATTTTTGATTGCTCCCGTCAAATGTAGACTATGGGTGAAGAGAATAAGGGTACTGTCCCTTACCCCTCTTGGCGCATGGTCATGTAGAGATGAGAGAAACACCCGTAGCCACGTATTTGTTATTGAGTTACTCGTCACTTACACCAACAAATGGAGATGATTTAAACCTGTTCAAATTATACCGCTTCACGCTTTTTACATCATATCTGTTCGCCGCCTGACACTTTTAATCTCTAGACTCGATTGATAATAATAATACTCAGCACCGCGTTTTACTGTCCGTTCGGGTTATACGCTTAAGTACTAATTACGCTAGTGGGTTAAGAATTGGGATGGTTGAATATAGAGTAGGTGAACCCGCATTTGCGTGGAGGGAGAGTGGAAAACCATCTAGGAAAAACTAGCCTAAGTACACCCGAGCGAACTTCGAACCTCGATCTCCCCATCCTCAGCAGTCTAGCTCAACACAAAACTAGCGCGTTAGCTAACTACGCCACCGAGGCGGGCTATACTCTATTAAATCTTCTATAAGAGCAAATACAAGTACACATAAAAAATAGCACTACGTCTCATTACCCGTTAGAGAGATACGCTGATGTCTTTATGGATTAGGGAGATTACATTTAAACACGTGTACCAGCATATGCATAAAGGAAGAGTGGAAAACCATTTTGAAAAAAACACCCTAAGTACACCCGTTCGGGATCAAACCCTGATCTCCCAGTCTTATACATTCTAGTCCGACACGAAACTAGCGCGTTAGACCACGCGGCCACCGAAGTGGTTCCCAAGATTACTAAATCTTATTTCTTTATAATATTCCACTCGGGTTTGTCGGCTAGACATTCCTGGTCTCATGACAATGGCGGACATGTAACCAACTGTCTTCTGGGGTTGGTGTGGTTACTTTGTCCTGGTGAGATGATGTGAGTATAATAATTATGGTTATGTGGTGCCCATAGAAGAAGTCTTAAATCTAACTTAAGCCTAATTAACCAAATAATCGAACCCGGGACCTTTAGATTAGTAACGGGACTTTCTGACCACTATACCAAGAGGCGGGCCAATTTTTAATCTTATAAACATTGGAAAAGTACAGTAATGCATTGCTAAGTTAACATATCTTATATAATAATAAAAGGAAGTGTTTGTGTGCGATGCCCAGCCAAATCTACGGCACGCAGAGATCTGAAATGTTTAACATACCGGTAGGTGGACGAAACGCGGACCACGAAGCCGAATTTTTAAATTTTTAATTAGTTTTTAATTGGGTTATTTTTTACAACTTTTGAAGAAGATATTGTTAATCTGGTTTATAATTACGTTTCATTTTGAATCTGTAGACGGGTCACGGGCCACGCCGTGCGGTATTGCTAGTTCATAATAATTTGGACAGACATCAAATAAGTGCATGTCTTACTAATACCATTTCTCAATATTTTACGAAGAAATCAAAACCCATACCTCATATTTCTTAGTAATTGATTTAATATCTGACACCCAGAAACATATCTATTAGATCTCCTTTCACGTGTCCATACGTCAAGTCATGTGATCTACAGCTGTCACTTTTAGTAGATATTATCAATACCTATAAAATAACAAAAATTAATTAATAAACTATTATCAATGTCGACCTAAAGATATGTTTATATTTTATAAAATGTGTTCCAAATGTTAATTCGTTAAAAAAAATCAAGGTAAAACCGCGCTAACATTTCGCTAAACATTGTCTAAGCGATAAGCAAATTAGAATAAAATAGTTGCCCGGGCAAAGAAAGGGCAAAAGTACCTACAGTGTAGTTCACTATATATATATATATATACACACAGGAGAGGATAGGAGCTCAAATCCCGTTTGAGTACTGCGGATGTTTTATCTCTGTTTACATTTGGGGAGTGTGGTGTCCTTAGGGAGCCTCCATGTATGTGTTGCACTAGACGAACATTAGATTTTAGAAAGTGAATCGATGTCCAAATAACATTTCATATTAATACAGAGGTTTAGTGTTTTAAAGTTTTCCTCGTGTTCTTTTAGAGACAACATAATTTCACCTTAGTTAGAAAACTTTTATGTTCATAATTTTGTCTGAAATGAATCATAGTAGTTGCTCGAGTTTAACACAAGGTTTATTAAAATGTATCACAACTAACGTTATAAATTACGTAACCTGATATAAGTTTGATTATTTGGTAAAAGGAATTTATAGACTTGTGTAGTTGCGAGGGTAGCAAAATATTTGTTGTTTATGACGTAATAGACACGACAAACCTGACATCATTTGTCAGTGGTACTAACCTTGAACTTTTTTTTTTCATTTTTAAATACTTTCCTTTTAGCTAAAATTATTGGCCTACCGTTTTAAAGACTTGAGAATTCGAATGAAAATAATAATATTCAGATTTTATAAATCTAGGATTAGACCCATCTCTAACTGTTAGGTGTTCCGTCTTTCGACAGATCAGTTGCTTTGCCCTCCAGCATGTCCCATCGGTAGCCTCCTTTATTAGTTCCTGAAACTGCATCATGTTTCTTCGTCTGAGGTTATCCATCAGTTGCATTCGTTGTCCTCCTAGTTTCTTCCTTGCCTTCTTTGACGTCATTCAATAATCAATTTATTATCAAAATGTGACCTATCCACGTGGCCTTTCTACGTATAAAGACCTACAAAATGATTATATTTTCATTCAAATAGAATTTCATTTGCTCCAACATGGTGGATGCATTGTCTAAGGCGCTACTCTCGCAGTAGACTAGACTACTGATGACGGGAAGTTCTAGGGTGTACTAAGGGTGATTTTTCCCAAAATCGTTTTCCACTCGCCCTTCACGCAAACATGGGTACACTTCCTCTGAATATAACGTTTCTAATCCCAAAAACTATTAGCGTGATTAGTACATGAGCGTATAGCCCGAATTAATAGTAAAACGTGTTGCTGATAAAAACAACACATGAACTAGACCGGCGCACCAGCAAGCTATATAAATACATATACATGCGGTGCCGCGTGTTAATGTCCTTGCATGGCGCGCGCTCCCACTTAAGGTCCTCGCACACCGGCATAGTATCGTAGCAGTACGGTGCGTGGTTTTCAATTCCACTTTGAAAGCGGAAAGACACGTACGATACTGTCATGGCCACCGTTGCCTACCCCCAC
>CABFOW010009712.1:0-12932 GCA_902141385.1 Timema californicum
CTCCCCAAACCACGTCTTCCCCTCCCTCCTTCCCCCCTCCCCTCTGACCGTCAAATTGTCGGGGGCTATCTTGTGATTGTGTTTCTCTCAGTGGGGTTCGTACTTGGGGACCAGTCGCACGCATCCCGGGACCCTTTCAAGAACCGTGAGAGTGTGTAGGGCCCCCCGGAAACCTTTTAGAAAGGGGCAACACGCACACAGGAACGTCCTCGAAGATCTCGCCAAGGGGGATTCCCCCCGGAGTCATCAGACAGAGAGAGGGACTGAGGAACAAGATAAGGGCGCCGTCTTTTCTCCGTGGAGAATTATCATCATCAGTTCCCGTCTCACCGTTTTCCGTTAGCAAAAGTTTGTGAACAGATTTTCTTCTTTTCTTTTTTTACGATTGGTGAGGGGGTGGGGGGGTTGTTTGGATCTCGACGACGTACGTGTGTATACGGCTCCGGTAACGTGGAACGCAAGACGTTCGATGACCTTGAACTGTTTTATTTTGTTCGTGTTTTATTTTTACCTGTTTGAACTGAACTATTCTGATAACTGATACCAACATAATATTTCAACAAAATTAAAACGGTTTGAACCATATTCAAACGTGGCTGTGAATTGACACTTTCTGGTTATTTCTGTTATTGTTTTAACACCAAACTAAAGCGAGTTTGAAGACGATACCGGTGTTATTTCCCCCCAATAACAAACAGTTTGTAAATATTTATACCATGGGTGACCTTGATCTAATGTTTGTCAGTTGAGTGACTGCTCAATGTCCACGGTCGAGGCTGACCGTGACTGGAGGATGGTGAGATCTCCGAATGGAACAATCACTCAGACACATCCATCGTCTTGAAACGGTCCGTTCCCCAGTGAGTACTTTCTAAACAGTGTCTCAACTTCATTTTGTGAAGAGATAACATAAGTTTTGTCAGAAAAGTGAGTTTTTTTTAACTAAAAGACCGTTTTCGACCCAATTAAGGGACCTGTTCGGTCCCACGGGTGAAGAAAGGCTCAAAAGCAGGACGCGGGGGCGGCAAACAGGTCGAGGAGGCGGCCGGCCGGCGGCGGAAGAAGCACGGCGGCGCCGTGGGGGGCCCTGCCCCTGGGCCCGGCGGGGGCGGCGGACCTGGACCCCGTGTGGGGGCCCCGCAAGCTGTATGCGGCGGCGACCGGGGGCCCGGGGGCGGGAGGCCGCGTCATGTTTGGGCTGGAGGCGGCGGGGGGCATGGCGGGGGCGGCGGGCCTCCACCACCATCATCACCATCACCACCACCCGGGGGCCCAGCCCAGGGGGCCCGTGGCGGGACTCAAGGAGGAGCCTTTGACGGGTCCCCAGCTGCACGCTGCCGCCAGGGCCTGGATGCAAGGCCCGGGGCCCGTCGTGGACCAGACTAGGTGAGTCTCCCTGACTGGTTTAGGCCGGGTTCGATCCTGAGACAGTGTTTGCGGTGTTAACAACTGTAGGTGTGTGTCTGCTAGGGCCCCAGATGGGCACGTTTGGAGCCCCAGGGAGCTGGATACTGATACATTATTATTATTACTCTTCACTCCGTCCTACCACCCATTCAGTCTACGTGTTTTGATCAGCTGATGCGGTGAGGATGAGGAAGGTATATTCTGTAGAACCTCCTCATTCCTCATGTATTAGAGTGGCGGGAAGATTTAAACCCTGACCGTGCCTCGAACCCCAGACCTTTCCTTCACCCTCAAACCAGGCTATGTGAGCTTGTCATTTAGTCCGCGTGACCATCATCACGGGTTTATTACACTTACAAACCCTCTATGGCTGGACGTATGACAACACAATCCCCGCCTATATCCGTACCTCGTACCTAAACCAATATTTTGTAAGCCTCTTCAAATTGTGTTTGACTCCAACAGTTTCTTCTTTAAAAGTAAAATGTAATAAACTTGTTAATGGGCATCAAATTCTTGTCAAAATGTCTACCTTGATCTAGAAGATTGGGCAACAAACCAACTTATTGAGGTCCCTGGCAGCCCATTACAAGTGTCAGAGCCCGAGAAATAGGCTTACAACCTATTTTACTTAAGATGAAACACAATAAATCGTCTTTATTGATTGAAATACTTTAATACTTTATGGTTAATTTAGCGATAAGTCTAGAAATAAATGATTGAATCTAACAAAACTATTGTTTAATGTAATATATTTATAACAGGGCTATATCGGCCATCGTGCCAAGAGTTTTAAGATATAAAACTTGGTTAGATTAATCCCTAGATTATACTAATAGCTATACCATGGCAGATTATAGACCACAGAACTGCAAAGTGCAATCCTTTCTGGAGAAGACATCTTAGACTTGTCACGCTTATGGGCTTATTTTGTTGCTAATAATCTATAAAAAGTTACAAACCAATCTCCAAACTCATCGTCAGACAGAAACAACCCCACTAAGAATACAATTTATATTTTTTTCGACGTCATCTTAAAACAAACTTTGATTATCTAAATGGACCAGACATGTTGATACTTTTATACTTCATTTTGGTGCTATCCATATTTTGAAAAAACAAAATAGTTTTTTTTATCTAACGAGTGATTTATGGATGACCTAACCTCGTGGTAGCTCTCCGCCCCATCTAACTTATATTATTGTCAGCATGTTTCATGGCCTATCATATTTTGTCATCTCAAATTTCCACATGTTATCAATAATGTCTTGCATTTGTAAAGTATGTTATGATATGTCTATCTAAATATTCAATAAGTTATAAAACATTTTGGAAAACATTATAAATACATCTTTAGTAAGAAGTAAATTTATAAATGTGAATACTAATAAAAAAATTCATATTACAACTGAAAGACCCAGGACAATTTATTTATAATCTTGGAATATAAATTATAATAAAATGTCATATTGGTGAATGAAATATTTTAGATATTATGAAATTTTGATATAATTGATATTCCGAGATTATAAATAACTTGTGCAGGGTCTTTCAGTCATATTATGCATTTTTTATTAGTATTCACATTTATAAAATTTAAAATAATATTTTTCTGGATTCTTTAAATAACAATATCTAAGTCTTAACTTATGAGTTATATGTTAATTGTTGTTTATATTAGAACATCCACATTTTCTTTACAACGTTGATTAACTACTTGATAAATGTTTATTTTAATACTCCTCTAATTAGTTTGTTCCTGATAAATAAAACCTTTCTTTCATACAAATTCAATAAATAATTATTTTACTATGTAAATATATTATTATTATTATTCATGATGAAAATATCTTACTGTGTTTAGTAGGCTGATAATAGAATGTTGGGCTAAACATCTAATTATATACTCTCTTCTCTTAATGCAATTAATGGAATCATTATTTCTCTTCGTTAAATTAGAGGAAAGCTATATTCCAATTTTCACAGGAAGAACCTTATCTAATATTTATTAAAAAAATATTAGATATACTTTCATGTATTCGTACGTCAAGACATGTTATATAAAGCTGTCACTTTTAATAGGCCCTAGATAATATCAATACTTTTAGAATAATAATAGCCTAAATATTATTTTGATAATATACTAAAATGCTATCAATGCTGCGACAAAGAAAATTAGTTCATATTTTTAAAAGTGTATTCACTCCAAAATAATACTAATATTTGGTACATCTTGTTCGCATATTTTATAGCCTTGACAAAAATAGGCTACCTATTTTAGAACTCACAGAAAAGGTAATTTGTGTATTTGTAGGCCTATATATAGCTTTCCCCGCGTCCAGATATTAACACGAGTCTAATTACAATATTTGTGTTTTAAACTATAGCAGACCTATTTAAGTTTAATGTTTACTGTTTTCCTTATGTGCATATAGGTATTTAGTTTGTAAAATTAAAATTTTGATGAAAAACACAAGACTAGTACCATGTAAGAATACACGTTCCAGGTTAAATAAAGTCGTTTGACTTTAAAAACTTGTAAGTTTTTCTCTTGAAGACAGCTTTGTGAAAACTAACTATGTTGAGACTTTATCTAGATATTTGTGACAAAATCTAAAGTCAGAAGTGCATAATCCTGATCTTACCTTAAGGAGTAGTTACAATAAAACCTTTATGAACAGTATATTTAATTACCCCATTTGTCACATGTTCAAGATATATTATTCTAGTAATTTACAAAGCGTTGATAAACCCGCGACGCACAGAAAAATCACGTTGTAGCGCTTCTATAAATAATTTAACTGCTTGTTATTATTATTAGCATCGCGTCTTACTACCCGTTCGGGTTATACGCACTGTTTGTTAACTTGATTGTAGTTGTGAGGTAATTTTACAAAATAATGTAATTTTATTCCAGTAATAAAATGCCTGTAATATTCTAAAATACACTTGTAAAAGGCAAACTCAACCAAGACAACGCCAAATAATTGTTTAGTGATTGGTGAAAAACAAATATTGGCTCGTAAGCATAAAAAAAGCTTAATGAAACTCACAGGATATGTGTAAAGGCGTTGGCCAAAAGAATAATTATATTTTAACATTTGTTTTATTAGGTAGGCCTTTATTTGTGCTCATCTGTGGAGGGTACTTATCATTTCTAAGATCCCATTAATAGTTATCCTTTGAAAGAATCCAATTAATTATAACTAATATTAGAACACAATCTAAACTAAGCGCCACCGTTTTGTTATAAACTGTGTAGGCTATTTGACCAAAATATTCAGTTCTTCGATCGTTTGACTGATTTTGGAAAGGATAAATTTGCAGAAGATTAGAAATAATTTACCACACTCTTACGACGTAGCTTAGTTTGAGAATTATATGCTCAGGGCTTGATGCACGACTTGAGTGTATATATTTTGAGTGAAGGAGGAAAATCTCCTCTGGTGCGCTCGACTGGGATAATATCGGGGACTCCTTCAACCACGACGATCAAGTGGCATGTGAGTCTAGTGACAAACTATTTGACCACTGGTGTGCGTTTGTATAATTCAAAAATAGCTTAAGTCTTATGGTTTTCAAAAGACCATTGGCTATACTGTGCATTTTCAGACTAGCTTATCTAAAACTAATACAAAACTATGGGGGCGGAGTTTAAGTTTGTCCTAGAAACAAATTGAAACCAAGACATCAGCAAACCATGTTTTTTTTTTAAATGGCTACTTCTTGTGCGACAGAGCTGACAGGTCCTGCCTGTCCTCTTAAGAGATCGCAATGAAACCTTTTGATTTTGTTGAAAGGTTCGTTTTTACGAAACTTTGGTTTCTCTATGGCAGAAACATGTCGGTGTGTCGATTATAATGTTCAACATGTTGTTGACGATAAGCTGTAAATATTCGGCGCAAGAAGGTGGGACAATTGTATTTCTGTTTGGTTGACGATGCTCAAAGAGTCGCTACCGGCCAATGTGTGTTCTACAAGGGTCAGTTGTGCGATGGACGCCAAGAGACAGTCGTTAGAAAATAGAAACATGGTCTATTTTATGTCGACAATGAGAGCATATCAATAAAGCAGGCGTAGTATTTCATAGGTATTATTATCTATAAAAAGTGACAGTATTATTATTATTATTATTATTATTAGCATCGCGTCTTACTACCCGTTCGGGTTATACGCACTTACGCTAATGTGTAATGGTAGGGTGATTGTGAGATGAGATGGAGGACCTACAGTTTAACGTGGAATCCGAACCACGGTGGAGGCCTGGAATTCCTCACATTCACAAGATGTCTTGTCAGAGGTGAAGGAAGGGTTTGGTAATCTGATAAATCTGTGCCGGGACCGAGGATTGAACCCCGGCCGCCAGCACAAAAGTCTGACACCTTACCCCTAGACCACCAGGTCACCTTTAAGTGACAGTAAAAGATAAAATTACGCTACGTATTAATATATGAAAATTGTTTTAATAACGTTTATATCTTTCAAAAAAAGTCCCATCCTATTTAAATCAGAGTTTGTAGTCTACACGTTGAATTGTTTTACACAAAGCAATTAAAACAAAAGTAACATTTTTTTAACAATGTTTAAAAAAAATCCAAGTTTTTTTTGTATAGATAAAGGCATTTTTGCTAACTGAAAACTGCCCAAAAAAATGTACAAACATTTATTTTTGTATTCTTCTTTTTCTGACTTGAACTTTTTTTAAAATGCAAGCCCTTCCATGAATGTGAATCAATTTGTTACATCTTTGGACAAATAAATAGATTGACCACAAAAAAAATTCTCAATAGGCCTGGTAGATTACTGGTAGCTGGTCTTTATTCTTGTCAACATTTGCTAAATTATATTACAAGGAACTAGTTTAATTCTACAGTTTTTTATTTTAGTCTTATGGTTTTAAATACCTATTCAATGGTATTTTGATAACTCGCCGAGCACTGCTTTTGATCGCAAAGCTGCCAACTTTATTGGTTTGGTGATTTTAATTTGCAGGATAGAACAAGATAGCTTTGAGCTACGTCTGGTTTGGTGATTTTCTTAAGAAACTAAATTAATTGCAAAATAAACACATTATATTCTCTTAATTGGAGATTTTCTACTAAACTTAATTGTCACAATAAAATGAGTTATATATAAACTCACTTTATAAATATATATTTCATACCATTTAAAAATTTTCCAATGTTGACATGTATTGTAGCTCATTTCTAGTTTTTTTTATGTTAAAACTATTAGTTTGCCATCTCAGTTGTATTTACTGCGCTCAATTTATATTGTTGTGCACGACACGGCTTGTAAAGTTACTTTTAAACCTTGGACGTGACCAATTAAAATGGGAGAGTAAGGGACACCAGCTAAGATCAATATTTTGGATTTTTTTACTATAGCAAAACATCTTTCTTTGTTTGTAATAAATAAAATATCACTTCAGTAGATAAGTCCAGTTTAATTTTATACAGCTGGTAGTATATACAGTTATTTAATATCTCTAGTGAGCAAGATGGCATTTAATGAGAAACTTGGGGGCTTATTTGTAGTGAACATGTGTGTTCTTATGACTCAGTTGTCAAATGGGGACAGATTGGGGGAGAACATATCACTCAGTAGAACACTCAGTGGTCAAATGGGGAGAGAACATATCACTCAGTAGAACACTCATTGGTCAAATGGGGACAGAGTTGGGGAGAACATATCACTCAGTAGAACACTCAGTGGTCAAATGGGGACAGAGTGGGAGAGAACATATAACAGGTATAGGCACCAAAGATGGTCGGTCGGTCCACTTAGAGATTTGACCATTTCTCTAGTTGTTTGTGCTACAAATATAGTTCTGTAATTTAGTTAAAAACCATCCCTAGACAGTTTAGAGTGAAAGGACACAATAATATTCGGACGTACTGATGTGGGACACCTTAAGAATCCATGGGCCTCCAAAATAAATACTAAAAAATAGCCACAAATATTTTTTTTTAAAGTTGTACAATGCTTTATTCTCAAAAAAAAAGTAATTTTCTAATCCATACTCCTGTGTGATATGAGGGAAGGAGTTAGTTTCTCACATAGCCTCGTAATTAGATTACTAACAGCTGTTAAACAAATCACTTAGACCCTATCATACAATGTCACGTTATTCTATTTGTTAGCGCTTAACACCCGATTAAGTGATAGCAGCCACTACTTTTGATTGTACAATGTTTGTTTAGCGCTAATGTCCATGTAAAAGTGCTAGTAAAGTTAACGCGGGGTTTACCTTCCGGCTAGCAAACATAACGTCCACATTTACAACGTTAAACACTCCGCCATATTGTTTTCGTGGCGATTGTAATTTTAAAGTGAGGTTATATTTATTTATCTTATGAAATTGGTGATTTGTTGTTTGATTATAATCACTTTGTAGATGAGTATACACGCTCTAATGTTAATGTTAGCACCGCGTCTTACTACCCGTTCGGTTTATACGCTTTAAGTACTAACTACTCTAATGGGTTAGGAATTTGGAAGGTTGAAATGGAGGAAGTGAACCCGCATTTGCGTGGAGGGAGAGTGGAAAACCATTTAGGAAAAACCACCCCCAGTTCACCCGACCGAGATTTGAACCTCGATCTCCCCGTCCTCAGCAGCCGAGCTCAACACGACAAGCGCGTTAGCCAACTACGCCACCGAGGCGGGTTATACACGCTCTAAGGAACCCAAAACTTCGAGACCGAAGAGAAACTTGGAACTAAAGAATTTACCGGAATTTTAAAACGTGGAATAATTCTTATTTACATTTTTGTTCGGACGGAAAAAAAAAAGATTTAGAAATTCTTGAAGTGATTGAACACCAATTAGAATTGTTTGTATTGATTGATTTGTTTTCATAACAGTTCCATAGACGTACAGTAGCCCCATGGCTTCTTTGGTGCTGACAGACAGATTTGAAAAGTTACCAGACCAAATTATGTATCCCTACGCCGAGCCATATGATCTGCAAAAACATATGTTTAGCAGCTGTCACTTCTGACGGTCAAAAGTTAGGTATATACCTACAATTTGACTGTCAGCGGTCAGCTGTCAGCGGTCAGCTGTCAGCTGTCAGCCAGCACCAAAGAAGCCGTGGGGCTACTGTAGTAATGACTTGCTCATATTCTCTGTTGTTAAAATCTGCCGATCAAAAGCTTTGAAACAAATCTAGCGCTCCGAGAAAGTTAACAATAAGAACAAGTGGAAGGCACCAGTTCGTAACTTGACGAGCACATAAAAACTATTATTGTAAGACACAATGCCTAGTTTAACCAACGGTTAGTCTTTAGAGACAGTTAAGTTACGAGGACTCTGACGAGTGGCTGTAAGACCGGCCCTTAGTCTAGTGTGGCCGGTCTCGAGAATGTATTTCTGGTATTATATCTACCGGGTATAGCGGAGACCGGGCTAACATAGCGTTAGGGGCAAGAGGACCGATTTATAGTTTCTCCGGATTACCAACGCGTGGCAGCACATGACGGCCTCTAAACAAATAACAAATACAGTAGCCCCATGTCTTCTTTGGTGCTGACTGACAGCTCACAGCTGACTTCTGACAGTCAACATTTAGGTATAATACCTAAAATTTTGACTGTCAGAAGTGACAGCTGCGAAACACACGTTTTTGCAGATCATTTGGTTCGGCGTAGGGATACATAATTTGGTCTGGTAACTTTTAAAAGTTTTTAGCTGACAGCTGTGAGCTGTCAGTCAGCACCAAAGAAGTCATGGGGCTACTGTACCTAAGCAGCAAACAAAGTGGTTAAAAGAACGGTTGTTTCGAAGGAAATAACAATTTCATCTGTTTCTAGAGGAAACACTATTACTTTTCATTTGTGGGAAATAGGGAATTTTAACAGAATTGACTTGGACTTTAAAAAATGTACAATATTTTCTCCTACGACACTTAGTTAAAAAAATCTTATTTGGAGAGTAAGCGCAGGTTATTCTGTAATAGTTAATTGTTTTAACTATCAAAAACGATATTAGATACTGAGAAAGGGAGCAGGTTATATAATGATGAGTTACATATTGTTATCCGACACAATCGGAATAAATAATATACATTTTAAGACTACATACATTGCACTATTCGGGGTTAAGAGGCCAACAAGTATTTATACGTTTATACTAACTTTTACAATTTAAAAAAAAAAGTCAACAATTCAGAACATGATTTATTAAAATATTAACTATGCCAAAAATCCCCTGAAATTACACTATGCATTTTGGATTATCAACTGAATCAATGGCCTATTGACTAGACGCGATTTTTATTTTCTAAATTATTATTATTATTATTTTTACTGGCACCGCGTCTTACTACCCGTTCGGGTTATACGCGCTTACGCTAATGTATAATGGTAGGGGGATTGTGAGATGAAATGAAGGACCTACAGTTTAACGTGAAATCCGAACCACGGTGGAGGCCTGGCATTCCCCACATTCACAAAGATGTCTTGTCATTTATTCTCTAAAATAAAAATGATTTTACATTAGTGCTATTAATAATTCTTACAAAGGATTTTTTTATGTTATACATATTGCCATGTGGGTGTAACAAAATTAAGATATTTGCAACTTTTTTATTCAATCAAATTTTTAAATGTTTCCATTTTAAAATAATTATATCACTTATAAGGGGCCTAATAAAAATATATATAATATGTTAGCTTTGTCAATTGTCCCGGGTTTACCCTACCTTGTAAATAATTATAAAACTATAAATAAATAGTTCTACTATTTTTATTGTAGACTACAAAACTATCACTTCTACTGTTTTTAATGTTTTACTGTTGTAATGGCATGATATTATTTAGCTAGGCCTAATATAGTAGGATTTTGGTAGAAATAAACTTTTAGAAAATATAAACATGTGTCATTACAGTCATGATCGATAAAAAATACAATATCATTATTGGTGACCTGGCGGTCTTGGGGGTAAGGTGTCAGACTTCTATGCTGGCGGCCGGGGTTCAATCCTCGGTCCCGGCACAAATTTATCTGATTACCAAACCCTTCCTTCACCTCTGACAAGACATCTTGTGAATGTGGGGGAATGCCAAGCCTCCAGCGTGGTTCGGATTCCACGTTAAACTGTAGGTCCTCCATTTCATCTCACAATCACCCTACCATTACACATTAGCGTAAGTGCGTATAACCCGAACGGGTAGTAAGACGCGGTGCTAATAATAATAATAATAATATCATTATTGTTACTTTATATGTACGAGTATTAATGTTACTAGAGCGTGTTACTATCTGTTCAGGGGTTAGGCCTACGTACACATTATAATTACTCTAACGGGGCATATATGAGGAAGGAAGCCTTTTAGAGATAATCTACCCGCACTTGCGTGGAAGGAGAGTGGGGAAACTATTTAGTTAAAACCACCCTCAGTTAACCCGATCAGGATTTGAACCCTCATCTCCCCATCATCAACAGGCCCAGTCTAACGTGAGAGTGACGCCTTAGACCATTCGGCAACTGAAGTTTCAGATCACATGGATTGTCGTGCAGTATGAACACTTAAAAGAAGATCTAGTAATTTTTTCTAACTTTCTTGTGAAAATTGGACAGTTTAAGTTTTAAAGCGACATTGCATAATCGCTTAAATCTAGTCTTTTTTTATTCTATTCGATAAAATGAATATAATTTGTTATATAAATCTTATAAAACGATTCGCGAATCAAAGTAAAATAAATGATTACAAAAATTGAAAGCGGAAAGCTGTGTAATGAAGGGCGGCCGGAGTAGATGTAGGGATATTAAGTTATTGTTCCATGATTTGTGTGTAAACTACGTTATCGGACCTCTTTTTACCCCCCGCAGCGAGGGGTGTTTAATGATGTGGCGAAGTTACAGGGGAAAGCACGAATCTAATTAGTCGTCTATGAACATTGCCGCTAATTCCATCCATCACAGCCCATGCTCGATTGTCACTCTTATACAGGGTGGCTACTGGCCCTTACTTCGGCTACACCACGGTTAGTGTAACAGACACTCTTATACAGGGTGGCTATTGGCCCTTACTTCGGCTACACCACGGTTAGTGTAACAGACACTCTTATACAGGGTGGCTACTGGCCCTTCCCTCCTCTACACCACGGTTAGTGTAACAGACACTCTTATACAGGGTGGCTACTGGCCCTTTCCTCCTCTACACCACGGTTAGTGTAACAGACACTCTTATACAGGGTGGCTACTGGCCCTTACCTCCGCTACACCGGGGTGAGTGTTGGGTACACAAATGTGTTAGGTATGAGTAAGGTATAGTAAAGAAAAATGTATATGCATTTTCCTGTAGAGAGAGCGATAAACCATTTAGGAAATAAAAAACCCTCAGCGTGCTCAGTTAGTATTCGAACCCAGACCTTCCCATTACCATAAAACCAAATCAGATGAGCTTGACGTTTAGTCAGTGTGCTCACCCATATGGGTTACATACAAATACACTTTTCCTTCTGTCCCACACCAATATTACATTATTTTATAGGTACTTCTTTAGATTTGAACCAGTGTCTTCTTCTCGTGTGTTCAACCTCTCCGAGTCACACAACCTAGAGGTAGTGCCCACATCCACCTTCCTCCACCATGACCGGTCCTGTCTGGGTGAGACGGTCACAGTACCGTGTCTGATTCATTGCCCAAACCCCTCTCACTTTTATTATCGTCCTCATCTTCTCTGTTGGTCAAATTGGGTTGAACGGGAAGGCGAGGGGGTAGGGGGGAAGGGGGCGGAACCCCATCTTTATTTCCGTCATACCCATATACCCTAACCCAGACTAACACGATTATTACCGGCGAGCAAACCCGACCGGAAATGTTAGATAAAACATTCGAGCCAGAGCCGTGCGATGAATGTAATTCCGTTCAATGCCAGAAGCAGATATAAATATATTATATTATATTTTCAAACTTACTAAACCCCCCCTACGCCCTCTACCCCGTTGCTTTAACATAATTTACCATTATTTTACCATTCCGTAAGTACTTTTTGCTTACCAACCAGATTCACCTCAAGTACAGTGGTTTGAATCCTGGACAGGATGTAATGAGGGTGCTTTTCCCCCCTAAATGATTTCACACTCTTCCTCCACGCAACTGCTGGTACATTTCCTTGAATTTCTACCTTTATCGTCCCTCCCACATCATTGTAACTATGCGGGAAGGTCCGGACGGGTGGTAGGACAAGGAGAACGGATTATAAACCGTCCAATGTAAGGTTGCACAGTTAAGTTTGACTTTCGGTAATACAATGCTAGTACTATTATTATATTAAATAAAATAGGCTATAAGAATAATCGACAATGATATCAAATAACGTATACATATATATATATATATATATATGTCTTTACGCACTGTATATTATTTAGGGCCTAAACCTTATCTGCCATCATCATATAGTATTTCTATATCCTATATTTTATTGTGGAGGGTGACCTGGCGGTCTAGGGGTTAAGGTGTCAGACTTCTGTGCTGGGGGTCCGGGGTTCAATCCTCGGTCCCGGCACAGATT
>CABFOW010009713.1:0-10102 GCA_902141385.1 Timema californicum
ATTGCTTATAGCAAGGGGGCAGTGGTTGTCACATTGCTTGTAGTGAGGGAGGCAGTGGTTGTCACATTGCTTATAGCAAGGGTGCAGTGGTTGTCACATTGCTTATAGCAAGGGGGCAGTGGTTATCACATTGTTTGTAGTGAGGGAGGCAGTGGTTGTCACATTTCTTATAGCAAGGGGGCAGTGGTTGTCACATTGTTTGTTGTGAGGGAGTCAGTTGTTGTCACATTCTTGTTGTGAATGAGCCAGTGGTTGTCACATTTCTTATAGCAAGGGGCAGTGGTTATCACATTGTTTGTAGTGAGGGAGGCAGTGGTTGTCACATTGCTTATAGCAAGGGGGCAGTGGCTGTCACATTGTTTGTAGCAAGGGAGGCACAGGCTGTCACATTTCTTATAGCAAGGGGGCAGTGGTTGTCACATTTCTTATAGCAAGGGGGCAGTGGTTGTCACATTGCTTTTAGTGAGGGAGGCAGTGGTTGTCACATTGCTTATAGCAAGGGGGCAGTGGTTGTCACATTTCTTATAGCAAGGGGGCAGTGGTTTTCACATTGTTTGTTGTGAGGGAGTCAGTGGTTGTCACATTGCTTGTAGTGATGGAGGCAGTGTGTGTCACATTGCTTGTAGTGAAGGAGCCAGTGTGTGTCACATTGCTTGTAGTGAAGGAGCCAGTGTGTGTCACATTACTTGTAGTGAAGGAGCCAGTGTGTGTCACATTGCTTGCAGTGAAGGAGGCATTGGTTGTCACATTACTTGTAGTGATGGAGGCAGTGGTTGTCACATTGCTTGTAGTGAAGGAGGCAGTGGGTTTTAAAGAAATTTCAGAGGCGTTATAATATATTGAAAGACCTAAAGCAGGAAAAAAAAAGAATAGTTCAACGTCACAGTTTTGTCATGAACTTAAAAGGAAAATACATAATTTATTCTAGCTAAAAATACTTTCTTCAAAAAATATTCTACCATAAAAATTAAAAAAAGTGACTGAATTGTCAAAGAAGTAATTAAATAAAATGGACAAGTAATTTTATAGTGAATTTTACTGTCTTTGAAAATGAAAGTAGTTTCAAATATCTCGTTTGTACAAACACTACTGAGTGGCAAGGTACAACATATATGCAATTTTATATGTTTCATCAATCACACACACTCTTTGTAACCCGCTTGTGTTTGCAGTTGCTATATTCATCGTGCTCCATAGTGAATATTATAAGAGTTTAGTCTTTTAGGTAATCACTAATTTATAAAATAATTTAATAATCGGGTACAGTGCGGGCTGATTCTTGCCCCGTAAATCCGCACTACAGCTGGGAAGTAGATTATATTACTACTTATTTATAGAACTAACATTATTTTAATTTTAAAAAAAAGAGCTCATATTGATGGTCATGCAGGTTAATGAGTCAACTATTATTGATGGATATGTTGGGGATAGAGCCCCTACTTGTTCTACTGGGGGGTGGCTTTTCCTAGATTGTTTTCCTCTATCGGTTCAAGAAAATTAAACTACACCTTTCTCATCCCTACTCTTTCAGGAAAAATATGTCGATATTATATTGTGACGATAATGATTAACATATTTAATATCATGATTTGAGCCGATGATAGGAGATTAAGGCATATTTAATTAACTTAAATTTATCCAAACAAAAGTTATTTTTGGAAACATTAGTAGTAAATTTAAAACAATAAAATCTATTTACACATTACATTTAAATGCTTTTGCCAAAGATTTTGTTATAGTTTAAGGACATTACCTACCTGTGAGGTACCTATTAGATCAAGATAGGACTTCCTATATTATTTAATTTAAGTTTTATTCCGTGAGTCTTAAAGATATTACGTTAAAACAGAAACCATAAATTCTTAAATAATTCCAAAAATAGGCCTACAGTGTCACAAAATTATAATTTTTTATCTTGAAGCAGATTTTTAGTTAAGGTAGTTTTTTATAAACCATCTACAACTTAGACTATTTGGTTTAGTAACGAAAATGTCCTGTAAGTAGGAAACTTCCTGCCAGGATTTAGACTAAACTGTCTGTGGTAGCATTGTTTATCTAGAATATAAAGCAAGAAAAAGGTAATTTTAAAAATCCAGTCAATGTTTTCAATGCGCAAGTAGTATAGTGAGTGTGTAAACTTTTCAGAGGAAGAGGGTAAGTGTTATCAGTAGCTAAACAAGAGGCCTCACAGAGTGAACAGTTAATTGTATTCCCTCGCCTTAAATTTCGTACATTGCCATCTAATTGTGATAGTGCTTAAAATGCTTAGGTGCATCAATCACAGGGAAACGCGAGTATTTTTACACTTTTATAGAATTGAAATTTATTGGCCAAAATAAATCAAATATTTCTCCAGTAGCAACATAGAGTTTAGTTTTCTGCACATACTAATATCAACAGATGTTGAATAGCTGTTGAGGGAGTCCTGGACTTTGTCAAACTTTCGCTCTTTGTTTAAAACGTTTTGACAAAATTCCAGGACACCCTTAACAGATATTAAAGATCTGTTGATATTAGCAACTGCAGAAAACTAAACTCTACGTTGCCACTGGAGAAATATTTTATTTATTTTGTCAAAAAAAAGTCATGCTATAAGAACTGTAAAATTACTCGCGCTCCCTTCTGCCGCACCTTAAGATACAACCCACTTCACAAAATAGCTTTGAAATTTCAAAGTAGGCAAATTCGTTAATATTATGTATTTTCTTCAATGCAACGTTTTATCATTGTGAAAACCAATACAAACATACCTGTATCAGGCCGAGGATCAAGGAAATAGCACCAAGTTTTAACCTGCGCAGTCTGAATGCGCAGTGAGATGCTTGGCTTTCGTTAGGCCTGCAACAACCAACAACAAACAATATTGGAAACATCCCTTATTGGTTTTACTGCAGTCGCAAACGTTCACTCCTATAGTTTTAGTTAGCATGCAACCATTTGGTGCTACTATTCTTAACGCAACAGGTATTAACAGGTCAAGTTATTCTAGGCGGAAAGTTTGTGGAGCGGGTAAATAGGGGTTGCAATTTCCCGGACAGGTAGTAGGATGCGTTAGAACCAATTTGTTTCAGATAGTGCTACTATAATAAATAAGTTATTAGCCCAATAGTAGCTGAACACCAGAATCAAAGCCACGGCCTGTTGTTTTGGTAATCAATTCTCATACTACTGAGACACCCGGGCTCATATAAATCTATCAAACTCATTTATGCAGTTAAATTATTTTTTGTTACACAATATGTTATACAGGGGCTGTAATTATTCCACACACAATCAACACTAACCCTCAAAGTTGCTCGTGATAGTTTTATTCCTCGTGTTATAAATGTATCTTTCAAGATAAATGTTTGTTAAAGGCAAATTATCTCTAAGAAATATTAATATCACAGTGAACTATCTATATTACACTTTAACAAATACACTTTTAAACTGTCCACACATCACACTAAATGTATTCCACTATAAAATGTAAAAAGGTTGAAATACCTAACAATTAATATTTCCATGGCTTTTCAAATAAATTTAGCCCTTGTAAAAAATATTGGCTACTAAAGCCTTACACTTTCAATAACTTTGCAATATTATTAACATTTAGCAATGCAATTCTCAATAATTTTAAAAATCCCAAATAAAATACCTAGAATTGTCTCAAAGTTGTAGATGAATATGTATTTGTAGGTATCTTTGGGGCAAGGGTAAAATATAGCCCATGTTTGGATATAACCAATATTCCATCCAAAGAGGTAGTAAGACGCGATGTTAACAATAAATCATGGTCAAGAAGAACCAATGCTAAAAGGAAGCATTTACCACTCTACACATTTACTGGCTACATTATTCATAGATTGAACATTTTTTAACACTTATCAATTTTCAAATATCATTCATCTGAAAGCCTCCAACCCCCAGGTACAAAAAAAGTATGATGATAATTATCATGAAAAATGAAACTCTGATATCAATTTTGAACAAAAGTGCCACCATAACCATAGTTTTTAAAACGCTAAATTCTTAAAGTGTTACATTTAAAAAAATAAGAGGTTATATATAAGATACCCTTAGTTTTAGAACTTAGAATTAAAGTCCCAAATCATCCTGAAGCACATAACATCTAAAAATCAAGTTCGAACAAAACCCATCAAACTATTTCATCCTCACGCACTGACAGAATGCTGACACACATATTGGCTTTGTTTGCTAGAGACATGCACTTTCATCACGATATTGATCCTGTTTTATTTGCGTCACTGTGATTCGAACACGGGCACTCAACCAGGGGGTTTAATAACATGTATCACATGCCAATCAACTCCATGTCACAGTCGGCTAGACCAACACTACTGCACGGGGATCATTTCTGATTAAACAATAATGGAGATAAAAAGTTAATAGATTCTCTAATACTGAACATTGTTGGAATATTAAAGGATATTTGGATTAAAACTGCATTGAAAAGGTCGTTTATTACATCATTTTGAAATGGCCTCAAAGCTAAGCACTGAGCACAAATCTTTATTCTGTCTTAATAGATATATTTTGTAGTTATTAACAAGTAAACTGTGTCTCTTTGTCCCCCATCGTCACAGCGGAAAATGTCCAGTAATCATTCAAATAAGAAAGCACTGGACACATTTCTGGCACATCGTAGGTGTTTTCTTTCGCCTTTTATTCTCATACCTCGCGCGAGCCGGGATCTGAGGTTGGCCGGTTATGAACGCTCTTAAAGAACTTCTTGAAGAGGAAATAAATTAGTATGGGAAACTTTTAGTTCAAATATCCGTTAGTGGATAAATTATTTCCCGTTTCTTAAAATTAAAAGACCAGGTACTTTCATGTTTGAAGCCGAAAAGGGTTAAACCAGCGGAATATAATTTACTTAGAGATCCAGATTTTCTTTGGATAGAACTAACTCAAGATAGGATTATGGTGTACTGAGAGAGGTTGGATAGAACTAGCTCAAGATAGGAATAAGGTGTACTGAGGGAGGTTGGATAGAACTAGCTCAAGATAGGAATAAGGTGTACTGAGGGAGGCTGGATAGAACTAGCTCAAGATAGGATTATGGTGTACTGAGAGAGGCTGGATAGAACTAGCTCGAGATAGGAATAAGGTGTACTGAGGGAGGCTGGATAGAACTAGCTCAAGATAGGATTATGGTGTACTGAGAGAGGCTGGATAGAACTAGCTCAAGATAAGAATAAGGTGTACTGAGAGAGGCTGGATAGAACTATCTCAAGATAAAAATGTGGTGTACTGATGTGGACTGGATAGAACTAGCTCAAGATAGGGATATAGTGTAGTAAGGGAACAGAATAGAACTAGCTCAAGATAAGGATAGGGTGTACTCGGGCGGACTGGATAGAAGTAGCTCAAGATAAAAATGTGGTGTACTGAGGGGGGCGGGATAGAACTAGCTCAAGATAGGGATATGGTGTACTGAGGTGGATTGGATAGAACTAGCTCAAGATAGGGATAGGTGGTGTATATAGAAGGATCCAATGACTGTATTAGGGAAGAGATAGGTCACTTTTTCGCGAAACTCACGACATAAATTTACAGGTTCAAAATATGGCTATATAAAAGCACTAGCACAGGAGGGTTCCTTAAACATAATATGGTGCGTTTAGTGATATATTTAGTGGAAGTTGAAGGTTCAACGTGTGTAAGTCAAACCTTTGACTGCCCCTACAAACCTAATGGGCCAGCCATTCAGGAATATAAAGGATCTATGAAATATAGTCCTTGGAAACTGGAACTGGTGCGAATGGTGCTGGTACATGCACCACCAGTGGGGCCGCGGGTCAATACAGCCCTCACTCAGTGGAAGTAGCTGTCTCTATTACTCTACTCTGGCCTCAAATATCGATAATGGATGCAGGATGAGCACCACTTGTAAATTATCAATACCATACTTTTTAATTATATTATTTAAATTTAAAAACTACATATAGATATGGAAATCGGACAAATGGTATTTATTATGTCACTGCGCTTACCACTGAGCTATTTAGAAGTCGGTACGCGCCCAGGGTCATTATTCACTCATATTTTAAGGCAGAGTCTGTTATGGACGAGCGTAAAACATCCGCTACATATGAGGGTTCAATTAATATCCCGATCTATCAGATCACGCCACCATCTTTGACTCGGTAGGGATTTATGGTGCCAATAGTACAATTACATGCGAATGAATGAGCCTATAAAGATGGAATAAATAGCTGAACTATTATATTAGTTGTTAATTACAGTTATAACCACATCTAAATAACGTATTATTTAAATTTAAAAATGACACTGGGATACGGGAACTGAACCCGAATATTGTCTTGAAACTCTTTATCGATACACACATTCAAACTATCAGCTATGTGATTGGTCTGAATGGTAAGGGTTTCTTCTGTTTTAGGGCCAACCTAATGGACCTCATTCTAATGACATTTCGCTCTCTAATTGTCAATATATCTGCATATAAGAACTGTTGTCATTCGAATTAGCTTCATATTCTAGACCATTAATATTCTTTGCCCACAGAACTGTGAAAACATCCAACATGGCAGTTTATAGAGTTGATAAAACTAAGCTATAGACGTGAGCTCCTAGAAACAGCTGACAGAATCCTTAGCTTCCATTGCGTCTTATTACTCGGCAGGCCTATCCGAACATTTTCACCCTTGGGGTATGGATAAAAAGGTATAATTTAGAGGATTAGTACCTACATGTGCACGATCGGAAGGGGTGAGAAACCATTCAAGAAAAACTAGGCACCCTTAGAACACCCGGGCTCTGAGCTCTCGGTCAGTGACAATTCCATCCATTGCACTAGCACCACACAACGGACCACAGCACACAATGGCTTGATATCAATCAACAAACTGGTGATGGCTCAGTGATACGAGCTCACATGTGTGCACACACAACGGACCACAGCACACAATGACTTGATATCAATCAACAAACTGGTGATGGCTCAGTGATACGAGCTCACATGTGTGTGAGGTGGTGACAATTCCATCCATTGCACTAGCGCCACACAACGGACCAATGATGTTAACCACAGCACACAATGGCTTGATATCAATCAACAAACTGGTGATGGCTCAGTGATACGAGCTCACATGTGTGCCCCTGAACGGGCAGTTCCACTTCTGACAGGATTCAAACATGACTGTTCAAAACCTAGCACAGTCTGTGAAACCGAGTTGTTCTCTATCTCTGGATGTATGATTGGAAACAAAGCCTAGCACAGTCTGTGAAACCGAGTTGTTCTCTATCTCTGGATGTATGATTGGAACAAAGCCTAGCACAGTCTGTGAAACCGAGTTGTTCTCTATCTCTGGATGTATGATTGGAACAAAGCCTAGCACAGTCTGTGAAACCGAGTTGTTCTCTATCTCTGGATGGGACAGGGCCCCGAGTCGCGAGTGAATTTGTTTTAAGTTTAGACACTAATTTGCCTCTATAAGCTGACTATAGCTTCCCTTTGACCTACTATAGTGAAGTTATCCGTTTGGACCTACAGAAAAATGTATCAGTTACCAATCATGAAAACTTGTTTAAAAATTATTATATTACTATGAATAACGTGATTTTTCTAATTTCTCATATAAAGAAAGTTTTGTAATCGGGAACATTACTTTGACCTCAACATTAGGATGAATCTTAACGTTATGTGTTCCTAGACCTAAAATGGAGTTTAACAAGTCTTTTGAGGCAGTGTGATGGGGTTTGTTCCAACTTGATATTTGGGGTCATACACTCTTGTTTGATTTTAAATAATTCGAAACTTTTTGAAAATAACTCTGAACATTCTATTTAAAATGAATAAAGGGGGATGGTTTAACACGACAATTAAAACACTACACTTGTTTTTAGGGAGAAATCAATTTAGGGGTAATTTAATAACAGATAGTATTTGGGTATTAGATCTTTTTTAATGTTTAAAATTACCTTTTTTTATCGGGGTAGTATTCTACAGTACAGATAAAAATTAATCATAAAAATAATGTGAAGGTAGTTTAGTGGTGACTTATTTTTGAAAATTTAAAATATAAAAAATGTTTAAAGCAATTAGTTTCAAAATCTATCACTGAAGAGTGTTTCATATGATTTTCAAAAAATTGCTTGTTTTTCTGAGGAAAGCATATTAAGGGATAAAGTAGCTGAACTTTTGAAATTTGTTCATTAAATATAATAAACTGAGAATATATATGCATATTTACGAGGCAGATCCAATGAAAGTGTCAGTTCGACTCTCTGTATGGGTCACTATTAAAAGTTTCTCAATTATGTGCCTAAACAGAAGCATCTGCCAGACATGTTACCCACATCAGAGGTCATGTTGACATTTTACTTTGTTGTTGATGAACTAATGTGCTTTATCAAAACAAGTATTGCAATAAGCCTTTCACATTTTTTTCATATTTACAAAGGTATCTTAGCACATGTCTTACCTAATACTTTAATAAATGTGTGAATTTGCAACAATGTAAATACATATTTTGAAATTTCCCAAACAATATGTGTTTTGGTAATATGAAATGTTCATTTAAGAAATCAGAGTAGGTGTCCTATACAAATTTCTCTTTCTATAACTAATTTTAAGCAAATGAAAACTTACTTCATTAGATTACTTAAAGTGGTAATTTCACATAGATAAAAATAATACAAAATGAAAAATTAAAAATGGCTAGCTAATCTTCACCTTTACTATCTCTTAACATTAAAATTACAAATAATTAAAGATAAAATAGACAACCTGCGTAAGCTGTTCGTATAACTTTTATTTGGTATTTGCCAAACCTTCATTCAAAATGGAGTGATGTTTACCTTATGAATTGTTTTGTTAGACATTAAAATATATTATTTGCAGGAAGCAAAATGATAATCATAAATGATGTCCTTGTGCTTAATCGTGGATGTAATTAATTAATTGTGTCTGAGATGCATTTACAGGCTTCACATAAATTTATATATTTTATTTATTTGAGGTATTTAACGTGCACTTTCTGAACCTACTGTTTAAATCAATACTCAGGAATTTCTATGAGCAAGAGTGAAATAACTTACCAATTTTGTCAGAAGAGGTACTTTCAAATATTTTCCAGTGTTATTTTACATGCCACAGTTAAAAATGGACCAACGGCTTTAATTCCTCCCCAAAGGAGGTCGTGCTTCTGATTTTTTCGCTCAAGAAAAATCCGTCAAACCCGGTTGGATTTGAGCCCCCAAACATTGGGTCCTAGGGCGAGCACTTTAATCCAAGACTACTGATGTCAACTATTTCCATAAAATGATTTCCTATTTTTACTAATTTAGGTTAACTAAGCCTTTTTGAGTTTTCCTTGGAGAACGACCATTTTCCCGTTTACTACATATATATAACTTTTTTCAAATACTACAAGCTACTGAACATAATCATTTTTGTAAGAGATTTGATCACCTCTGTGGTCCAGGGGTCTGAGTTCCCAGATACAGATACAGATATCACGGGTTAGATCCCCGATACTTCCAAAATTTATCTGTGAAGCAGTGGGTTTTGACCGGGGTCAAACTTAGCCTCATGAGGACAAATGAGGAGCTACTTGAATTAAAAAGTAGCATCTATTGTCAATAAAACTGAGATTAACGGCTGAAGAGTTTGCTGTGCTGACCACATGACACCCTTTATCCACAGAAGTTAGCACTATCTTCACCAAAATGTACCGGCCACTCGGTTGGTATAGCTCAATTACGGGCTGACACTATGGAGTAATTAATATTTAAGGTACTAAATATTTAGGTATTATTTGTGACACTTTGTAAACACCGCCTGTGTCAGATGCTAATAGAATGCAATTTATAGGCAATGCATTATGTTAACTCACTTTTTTTTAGTCTTTAGTATGTTAAATTAATAATTTTAATAGACACATATTTAAAATCCCTAATTATACTGTATTTTTAATGGTTTTATATTTACGTGTTTCCCCTGACATAAAATAATTCCCTGCTTTATCTGGTTTTTCCCTTTTTGTAGCCACCATGTTTAAATACAACTCGTTTATTGAAATAATTCATCCGGACAAATATATATATATATATATATATATATATATATATATAT
>CABFOW010009714.1:0-12927 GCA_902141385.1 Timema californicum
AAAAATGCCTGGATAAATACACTAACGAATAATAAACACTACCCCACAGTAATTGTGTTGTTCCATAAATGTATACAAACATCCGGCTGGTCCTTCACCGGGACTCACACCGAAACACCTGATTATTCACAAATAATGCTAAAGCCCGCCTGGATATTGATCCAGTACAAAAGTAACAACCACACCGCAATTGGTTAAATGGAACAATTGAAATATGTTTACGTTGTAAAAGTTATGTAAAAGAAGAATAGATACGTAACAATGATGTTTTAAGATCGTGAACAGACACACACACATCAGATGTAGTCAATATAGTAATTTTTTGTAAGATACAAACAAAAAGTTGGTGAAAAATAGTGGGAAATCGTCCAAGTTCTATAAAACTGCGAGATGTTTTGGGCAACGGCCAATCTCTTGGCACTTTAGCTTAATGGAGCACGGAGAATTAGTGGGCCGATGTCGGGACGGGGATTTAGGGTGCGGGCTTGCAATTATCATTTATTTGACCAAACTTTACTATTTTGTTGTTACTAATAACAACGATCAAGATGTTGGTATAGCGGCAGTGTTGAGGTGTAGCTCTCACTTCTATTTTGGTCCAGAGTTCTATTCTCGCGAGGTGTCAAGAAACGTATCAAACTATTTACGGACCGGACCGCTCTTCGCGGTACTTGGGTTCCATCCTATCAGTCAACCCTGCCTGCCATTAAGGAGGGGTGGCAGGCGACGCGAGAAAAGGATAGTGTTTTTATAAAAAAAGTTTATTGCTAAACTGTTTTGGGGACAAAATAAATAAAATATTGCCCCAGTACAATCATCGAGTTTAATTTTCTTCACACGGTGATATCAACAGTAATTGTTGAATATCTGTTATTACCATGGCGGAATTATCTAACAAACTTTTTAAATGAAGATGAAAAGTTGTCATTAAATTCCAGAGCACCCTTGACAGATATTCAAGAAGTTTCGAGGTCATCGTGTGAAGAAAACTAAATTCTATGTGTGTACTGAAGCAAAATTTTATTTATTTTGTCCCCAAAAATGTTTTGACAAAAAAAAACCTGTCCTTTTCTCGCCTCCCCTTCCACCCCTCCTTAGGTCGCTGACGCTAGTAAGATTAAATTGTCAGCTATCGCATTTAGGAACGCTCGAGACATTGCCTGATCGTACAATGCTTGTAGTTGAAATCATGATGGAGGAGGGGGAACGCTCACAATATTATAATTAGATCAAACTCAGACGATACTGAAACCAGCAGGCTTACGTAGCTCCAAACGTGTGCTTGGTTCAAACTCAGACGACACTGAAACCAGCAGGCTTACGTAGCTCCAAACGTGTGTTTGGTTCAAAATTAACTGACAACGGACAACGGACAACGGTGTTTTTACATGCCAGTGTGGGTTCCTACAATTTCCTCCTTGTCATTCTATCGTAATTTGAAAAGTATGGCAAGCTGACATCAAATTTGATCAATAAAGGTGCTAAATAGGCCTACTAATTTTAAAAGAAGATGCTTTCCCCCCTCCCCGGACATTGGTTACCAATGATCAGCTGTGACGATCTTCCCATCAAAATTCCAGTTTCATTAGTAATGTAAGTTGGGCGCGAGCAATCTGCGGGTCGTGGGCCACTGGCACGTCACCGTGTGAACCGAGAGTTGTTTTCAGGGTATTTTAACTTAAAACAGTCACAAAATAATAATCGATGTCTACGCCCCCGCGCCATTCACTTGTGTTCGCTGATCCAGGTTTAGAATCCTCCATTTATACAAGACTGGGTTAGAATAAAATTAACCCAGACTCTTCTAGACGTGTCCCTTTTCTTTCAATTATGTCTGCCCCCCCCCCTTTATCCCTTCTAACCACCCTAACAGTGAGACTGGCTGCATACCTGCTAAACAAGGAAAGAGATAGAACAGAGACCACAGTAGTGTCAGAGACCAAACTCGTTACAATAGGAATTATTAGATATGGCGCGGGAGATTGTCCAGAATTGGTTGCTGCTAGCAGAACAGGACGAGTGGGAACTCTCCTGCCGTATCAGAGTTCTGCAAACAAAGTGTACAGTTTAATTGGTGGATTGCTGCCAGTTACGTCAGCGGCCTGCCATCAAGGCTCCGTTTTAAATCACCTTGTCGAGTGAAAAATACCAACACTAGACTCCCAGTGGAAGGTCACTCTGGTCAAATTTCAGTAGCCTTGCTTTTTCACGTCCGTACCTTACCGCCAAAATTCCAATAGGCTTACCCTCCCAGATGTTCATCTACACTGATATAGTGGTTCATAATGTTGAGCTAGACTGGTGAGGACGAGGAGATCGAGGTTCGAATATCGGTTGGGTCAACTGGGGGTGGCTTTTCATAAAAGGTTTTACACTCCCTTCAACGCAAATACGGGTTCACTTCTCCTAAATTCAACCTTCCTAAGCCATTAGCGTAAATAGTACTTTAACGTATAATCCGAATGGGTAGTAGGACGCGGTGTATAAAAACAGCCCATCATAGCCCGTGGGTGACATTTTGGTACTACTTCTAGGTATAGTTTGTATAAACAACCAACTCCAATTATTTTATCCGTTGCACTACATGCCCGTGCTTAGAAGGGAAACTGAAAGCCTGGAAATCAATATAAGAACAGAAACGGGTGAACCTGTACCATTCGAGTTTGGAAAAGTGTGCGTGAAACTTCATTTTCGACGCTTCTCAGCATGAACTGTCCCTACCAAAGATACTACGTCAACCAGGCTGGAACAGGAATATCTTCGATCTACCACGGTGTTCCCTATCAACGAGGGCATGGGACAGGAAGTTTTCTCAGTTGCCTTTTCAAAAGCGTCGTACCGTTGCTGAGAAGCGGCGATAAAGCCATTGGAAAACAGGCGCTTCATACGGGTATCGATGTGCTCTTTGACGTCGCCAATTAGCATCTTCCTTTCAGAGAGGTCTTACACCAGCTTGCCAGCGAGGCTGGAAATAACCTGAAACGAAAGGCGGAGAAGAAGATTGACACAATGATGTCCGGCAGAGCGTAGTAAGAATCACCAACGTCAGTCTTCTGTCTTTGCCCGAAGTAAAAAGGTCACCCAGAAGAAGAAGCTGTAGGTATTTTCAGTTGAAATGTCTTTTCTACACCTCCAGTCCTGTGAGTGTGCCAACAGCTGTCCATTACACTGACACAAACCAGTCTCGAATGCGGACAATGGATCTAGAACAAACCTGTCTCTTCCCTCGCGAATGATTCATCCATCGAATTTACCGTTACCAGTTAAGGTGAGTTGTGTACCAGTATATATCGTTCACAGACCATGCTATGTCTCAATTCTAAAATAATGAAACCCGATGGTGGCACTTTCACCTATGTGGATTAAATTGCTCCCTTAAGCAACTGGTTGCACTCGCTATTTACACAGGTGGGTATTTTAAAACCAAAAACTCGTCTCACCGCCCAGAAACACTTATGCGTACAGATCTTACATCGAGACGTTGCTCAATTACAACAGTACGTACAAAAGAAAGCATCCGACCTGCGGGTTATGGTACACAGACACCTACAACACGTTTGAAGAGGTTAATAATACCAACAAGGGGAACATCATAGTATATCTGCAAAAAAAAAAAGGATATCTACACGGTTACGCATTTAACCCAGATAAATACCTTTAGAACTGTACCACTCAGGGTCAAGATAGTACGTTCCAGAGAAGCGTTCAGTCTTATAGCTGCATCTGCAATAACTCAGTTCACATCGACAAGGTCGGTCTTTTTGTGCGACGTTTCAAAGTGGCACCGTATGTCCTGTTGGCCCATGCCGAAGCATTAACGCCAGTCACACAAATTATCCCAACACTCGAGTGGAAGTAAAAACGCTCCCCATTCCTTCGAGAGTACAAGGTAAATCGCTGGGCATCGTATTCATGGGACAGCTACGCAAAGGATGCGTCATCGGATTCGTATCGAACGCGGCGTTTAATGGAGACGTAACCAAGAATCCCTTTGATTGCCATACATACGGAATAAATTATTTCTCGCTGTACGTGGACGGTGAATAAGTGCCGTTAAAACCTTTGTAACTCTATTTCACCAATGGCAATTATGTCATGTCCTACGACACGCTGTTTTCTGGAATGGGTATCCATTTCATGAAAGGGGGCAATGTCATCATCACACAAGAAGACTACCCTAAGTGGTATCATCCCATGCCTTTCGACCTCACACCTAATATATCCGCCCACATGACATCGCATTGGAGTTTGACGAGGATGACTCTCTGAGCATCAAAGTGAGATTCACCATAGATCTACCCAAAACCATCAACTGTATCGTATACAGCGAGTTTGACAACATCATCACCATCAACAAGGACATAAACGTTGTGGCTAATTTTGGGAGATAATATAAGATACGTCCTGCCGCCTCTTTTCCCAGTCATTTAAATCATGGATGTCATTGTGGATTTCAAGAGCTTCATAGACGGCGGCAAACAGTTTATCGTCAAGAAACTGAGTGTTTTATCTGTATGCGGTACATTACTTCAACATTGGGTGTTAAAACCCCCATACTCTATAAAGGAACTTTCACCCGCCGCTAGAAAGCAAGCCTACTATATTGTCAACAAACTTCACGGTATTCCCTGGGATAGCGGTGATGTGGACTAAAGTCTGCTCGAAGGCCTCATCTTCAGTGTCACACTGCGTGGAGAAACCGTCTACTTCAAGGGGACAGAAAAAAAAAGTTTCTTGTAAAATACACACCTACACCGGCCGTGGATCTGTACGACAGAGGATGTTTGACTTTAAAAACACTGGCATTGGGTCACACAATGTTCATGGCACATAGTTATGTTTGTAATTTCCGTTCGACCTCTATCGTTTGGGGACTTAATGATTAGCTGAATAAAGATGGACACATACACCATAAGACGTGTGTTGAAAACAATCCCGTGCCTTCATTCTGGACTATCTGGCGTTTTCCCTGCTGGTCAACTACCAGTGATAATAGCATGCCCTACAGCTCTCGGAATAAACACGGATCCACGTACCAAACCTGGGACATGTTGGGTCACCATTTTTATCGACAAGAATGGCGAGGAAGAATACTTAGCCAGGTCTGGTCCCCATCATATAAAGCAACATTTGGCATTTATATGCAAAAACGTTTCTTGCTAGTCTAACAGCACGCTACAACTTCAAGGCATATCCTCAGACGTTTGCGGCCATTTACTGTCTCATATACCTTCTCTATCGCACCCAGAACATTCCAATGAAGATTTTACCGGCCATATTCTTTCTCCCCCCACTCCCCAATCATACATACAACGATGAGAAAGTAATGAGATATTACAACGTATTTTTCAAGACGTCAGTTTCCTGCCAGCACTCAAGAGACTGTGTCAATTTAGCTTGCGCCCTGCCCCCCATCCCCAAACGGCTATAAAAGAGCGTCCTGAAGACGTGCCAGTCATAAACACGACAATCGTCAAAGCAACCAAACATCAATAGTCGTGCTGTGTTCAACCATACAGAGTGGAAGAAACTGGGCAACTACAAGTCGGTCACATCAAAGTTTTTTTTTAGCAACACTCATCCTCCTCAGAAGATTAGTTTGACTAATCAGGGAGTTTCTCTGATTAAGCGTTATGCCCGCTTCAACACGGTCGACCTTGTGATCTGTCGTTCGCACCGTTCTGCCAGACCATCGCGCCATCAGCTGGCGACTCTGCAACCCTAAGAGCACGGGGTCGGCTCTACAGTTCCAGCCACCTCCTAACGCCCAGGTGATCCTGCTACTACAGGCTGTTGGATCCTGGCTCACAACTCTTTTGGAGGAGCGCACTGCCCTGAACTAAGTTTACGGGAGGCCTTCGGAATGGCCGAATGGAGCAAGCAACATTTTCTACCGTGAGACTGATCGCGCATCGTGTGGGCATTATTGGAACCAAGAGTATGAGTCGAGCGCTGAGAATGAGTCGTTGTGTGGCCTGCCGTGGACCTAGGCGACAGCCAGCTTTACCGGCGTTAGAGCCGGGAGATCACACGACATCAAGAAGTTTCATACGGATAGCCGAGGGCCGAAATAAAATTTGAAATGTAGATTCTGATTGGAGCACGTGATTTTAACTAAGGAACCTGAGTGCATATGTTCCAAAACATCTTGTATTGTGATTGGAAAACTTCATTGTCACTATTTTACGTTCTGTTTGACATAATATATACTGGCAAATTATCCCCAAATGAACAATCTCGGTGACAATGCTAGACTAGACTTATCTACCAACGTCAACGTATTGTGAGCAGGGAAACTTCGGGGTTAACCCACTATATCGTTCGCCATTATTATGACCGTATTGTTAGGAGAGTTTGTTTCCACCAAATTTAACTTTCCATCTAACCTTACGAACTTGAGAAATGTATATATTGAATAATAATGTTGCTCTTGGGCTTCTCAAACTAGATAATTTGGTTAGGTGTTATAATTTTTTTTTATTCTCCTGTACTGAATTGACTTTGGACTTTACTTTCTAGATGTTTATGATTCATCTTTAATATTTGAATATTGAAATGCTTAGCGTATTGTTGTTTCTGGGCTTCTCCCATTCTATATTTTGCTAGGCATTATTGATGTTTATTTGGCTTCCAACGTCTGATGTTTGGAAGTTAGTATTAATTATTTTGAGCTTATCTCATAAACACATATTAATTTTGGGCTTAACATTGTAATTATTTAAGTGGGTTTGTGTATTGTCTTTTTGGGAATTATCCTTGGAAGTATCTTGCTTGGTGTTGTTTATTTAAGATCTTCTCTCTTTAATGATGTCAATATTTGATCATGTTGTTGGGCGTTTCTTTAGTTACCTTTTGCAGTCAAATCGACGAGACGCCTACATTTCAATCTAAAGTATTTGTTATGTTTGGAGAATAAAGTATTTGAATGATATTTTCATTCCTTTGTATTAGAATTTGCCATATCCATCCTTCTTTTGTATTAATTGTAGCTAACTCTAGTTTAGGGTCATATTTACACTGAGACGCTTGTGTGGTGAAACGTTTAGTCGTCGTCAGTGAGAAATATGACGCTGGACTCAAACGGGTCACTTATCTCGCATCGAGCTGGATGCGAGTTTGTAAGTTGTGGGACCTCACCAACATCACAAGACATATATATGTCTATCAGAACGTACATTACTAACGCAAAAGCAACTTCCTTTCTGTCTATAACCCATGACTTGTTCTTGTTTCCACATGCCTGGCCAACAACCCTGCGCTAGGTATGAGTCATAAACCGACGGTTATTCCTGTACCGACATGTCGAACCACCAACCTGACGCCATGTACGAGTCATCACCCTTTGTATTTTCTTGTATCCAAGTATAAATCATCACTTTTGGCCTATTCTTGGATCGAAATGTTGACCCACCACTCTGGCAAATGGTATGAGTGCAGAAATAGCTTCTTATGTCATTATGGTTGTGGCATCAGCCTTGACCTGTTATTGTATCAATATGTCAAGCCACCACTCTGGCAATCAAAGTGATTCCAGAAAGAGATTCCTACGTTATCATGGTAGCTACATCACCCATGGCCTAGTACTGTATCGACATGTAGTGATATATTCCTCCTGTCTCGACTTTTCTAGCCGCCCAACTGGCTCAAGGTATAAGTCAATGGGGATGCAACATCACCCGCGGTATATTCCTGTCTCGACATGTCGTGATGACCGGAATAAAACACATTGTCACATCACCTTGCAGGAAAACCCCAATGAGACATCGCCTGTGGTATATACCTGTCTCGACTTGTCTAGCCTCCAAACTGGTGCAGGTATGAGTAATATATTCTGACATCATCAGGGTTGCGAGATCACCCGTCGTATATTCTTAGCTCGACACGTTGAGCCACCAAACTGGCGACATCCCAAAATAACATCCAAATGACCCGAAAGTAGGTCAAGGTCAAAAGTTCAATCTGTCCCAGGTCAACATGCCTTCTACTGATAGGTGGTGTACTCTTGTGGGTGCGGCTGTGAACTTTCGAGTTCCTAATGTCATAGGGTAAGTAAGGGTCCCATATTTATGAAACACGATCAATGATGGCGAAGTGCAATTACTTGTTACACATTATACATTTTGAGCTCAAAATAGGAATCAAAAGGGCATTAAAAATATATGACCCCTTTTGGTGCCAAAATATTGGTACGCTTGAATTTGAAAATTATCCTCCCCATCATCGGCGAACCCTCTCTTGTGTCACCCTCCTAGATACCGTTACAACCACGCCACCTGGAAAGAAGAGGTCGCCTGACCACTGTTTGGGTGCTGACATCGATTGGAAGATCTAATCCCTCGAGTGTTCTTATAGGGGGACCGTTCTATGCGAGGTGCGGTGCCCGTTCGTTCACACGATGTGGGCGGGAACCAAGAGAAAACATTTCAGGGGGAGTAGTAGACAAGAGAACAACATCTTCTGAGGAAAGTCTTTCAATTCACAGTTTGACAACAACCATTCAAGAGGTATAAACAGACCATGCGGTCACCGAAGCAGGTATTGTTGGGGGAGTCACAAATACAAAAACAAAATCATTACCAGTCTTTATGGTGTCCAAAGTGAGCATTTAAAATATACATTTGTGACATCCCCCAACATTTCGCTAGCAAACAAATGCTTGCTTCATTTTGTTCCTCAATCTAATGTGGCCGTATTGTTTCCGGTAATAGCTTGAACATTGTCCTCTTATTTGAATGTAGCACAGCGCTCGATCAAGGCTGAGGGAAGCTTAGGTTTAGGGTTTGGATACCTGCCATGACCTATATTAATTAATATAATACCCTTGTTGAACCCTAAAGGACCTGAGCTGTTGGCCAGAACTTAGTGAGATAAAATCTTCAAAAATTTGGATTACTAAGACGAAAGATATTTCATGGAAATTACATTTAGACATTGAATGAAATAGAAATGATCATTAATTAGGAAAGTAATGATAAGGTGAAGCGATTATTCTGGAACCGGTCTCAATGAACGGGTCTTTCTTTGTAGACGTTTACAGTTCAGAACAGCCCTCAAAGGATGAACCACGGTATCAAAACATTCGAGAAACTAACACAATAAGTCAAAGTGTTTTCACGATAAGACTAATTACTCACAAATGCGTCTTGTCCTTATTTTTTGAAGATGTACTAAGATCACGTTATCTTCACGATCTTAAGATCTCATTAGGTTTTAAAGAAAGTTTGCGCTGGTATTTCAGTTTGAGTGTTTCTAGAGTTGAATTAAAATGTTTACAAGAATATATTTACTACATATTTAAAATGTATGCTCTGAGCAAGCAAATAACATAACAAGTTTGGGCTTAACTTTCCGTCAGTGTGCTTGGTGTTGCTATTTAAAAGACTACACATGTGCCCTTTTAATATTTTCAAAGACTATAGGCCTATTCTATGTTAGATGAAAATATATTGATTGAAGCTTCACAACCACTGAAGGATCTCTTTGTACAACTCTTAAATAACTTATTTTATTATAATTTAAAAATCAAACTCCTAAAACCTCGTTTGTATTGTAACACAACTTGGTGTTTGGAGAGATGGTGTGAGCCAACAAGTTGTGTTTGAGACTACGTATGCACACTCGTGTTTTGTTTCCTGATTAGTTTAACTTTAACAGTGGGGTTTGCCTAGTTTTGTCATCATGGGACGGCACCAGTTAAACTAATTTATTTCTATTAAAATATTAAAAGTATTCTGTTCTTTGGGACGTTACATGCGTACAGAGTTATCAAACCCATTTTACAAATGTAGGTAATTCATTATTCCCATGTACGCACCTTCAATTCAACGTTTAGAATAAAAAACCTTCAAGCCACCCAGCGTTTCTTACGTTTTGGTTTTTATCTGCAAGAGTACACTTCCTGTCAACACAATAAATGAAGAGACAGCAAGTAATGTGTCGTTATCCATGGCTAGAAATGTGTAGACTGATTAAAAACTAGCGGAGTACCCAGGATGTTGGTCCGACAAGTTGGCGACAATGAACGCAGCTTACTGAGTTTTTCTACATAATGGATGAGCTATCCCCAACCCTTTGTTCAATTTTCTTCACCAATGAATTCATCTGCTTAAAAGTACAAAGAACAACAAATAGGTTAATGCGCTCAAAGGTTATGAGACATATCCACTACAGAGAGACGCAAATCTGTTTGTTTTTGTTTGTTTTTACATTGTGACAATATATTGTGGATCTATACGAGCATGCAAGCAAACATTTCCCATTCCAACTTGGTTTTCTCACTCTGTTATCTTTAAGCCCCCAAAATCATGGGGCCCTGTGCGACTGCACCGTTGAACACCCCTAACGGTGCCCCTGGCCAACATTGTCGACATTTTTTCCTCCAGTGGTATACAATCTGGGGAACGCGAGGCCATCTTAAGGGGTAGATACGGTACAATTTAAAAAAAATACATATTATACTTGTATATATGTGGGTACTTGTTATACATATATATAAATTGAAAATATACTTACTCTATGGCGTTAGTAGCTCGAAAGTTTATTGCCGCACTTATAACAATGTTTCCAAGTGTATTGAGCTAGAGACAGTCGTCCACACGCATTCATGCCTTGCGAGAAGAATGTCCCTGTCTAACTCATTATTAACAGCATGGTGCACTAGGTTAAACACACTAAGTCATAAGTTTTGAGCTCGATTCCGGCGTTCCGCAAACATTCATTTTAAGTTAACGGCACACTTAACAAGATTACATTTTTTTTTCGGCATACTGTTTCGTTTTGGATAATTTACACTCCACGCTATCAAAAAAGGATTACGCAGCCAGTACAACGGACTAAATTTTTACTTCAATAACTTCAAATGTTTCAAGATTAAAGGTTGAAGTTCTATTTCTATTTTACTAGATCGTCTTCATTCAAATTTTGAAAACACATTCAACTTTTTAATTTTAATCATTGAAAAAATACGTAAATTTAAAAAATTTAAATGAAAACACATTTGTAAAAATAATCGGATTTAGTTTTTCTAGAGCCAACAAAAACCAAATTATAGCTTTCACAAAACCAAATAACTTATCTAACAAATACCTCCATTTTCCGATACCATATTATTTGAGACTAAGTTTGTCATTGGGTAGTAAAGTATCATAAAAGTGTATTTTGGGCGCGTGTTTGATTAATGTCTTCAACTAGAAAGCCTCCCCTATCTTCTTCAACTATGAAGTGAGCCAAACACGAACCTTTACTTTGCTACGAGATGTGACTTATCACGCAATCTTGCTTTGCAATCAATAACATGTTTTTTACCATGAAAACTTTACATTTATAAATAACACTTCGTTTTATTGAACCATTTCTTATTAACTCATTTAGAATATTTTGGTGCAACTCTAGTACTTACTCTAAAAATATATTATTAAAAAAAATACATTTTCATAAAAAGCCTTTTGTTAGCGAAAAAAATGTAATAGCGTTTGTGATTGAATTTAATCTTAAATGTCGTAGTTACTTAAGAGTTTGATTAATATCACAGCCATACATGTAACACCCATAGAGATCGTGTCATGTCGTGTTTGCAAACCTTCATAGTTAACTGTCCTGTCCAGAGATATTGTGATGATCATGTCATTGAACCAATATTTGATATCATGCATTATTTGATTTGAGGCCAGATGTTTATATTTCTTAATGGAGGTGAGTTGTTTGGATCACTATCTCAAACTAAAACAACTCCCATTATTCTTTCTCAAAAAAGTGTAACACTATTGAATTAATCGCCCCACTTTGGGCGTCGATTGAAACACTACGGATTATTTCCAGATAAAAAATGCTGTGATGATGTTTAGGTTGTCTATAGCTCAGTGATCGAGCGCCTATTATCACTGTACGGAAAATATACCGTTTAACCAGCTGTCTATAGCTCAGTGTTCGAGCACTAAATAGAACGGTGTAATTAATAAATGTAAGAAAGAGAACTGTTGATGGCTGTTTATTCACACACAGTTTATTTAAATGACATCTGTTAATTACTTATACATACTCTAATTAAATACTTTATATCAATGCACACTTGTGATATTAATGTAAATTATTGTATTCTGTGATAGTCCCTGACTGCATTACTTGTGAGCGTAGGTGTTAGAGCAACTTGTGAGTCTTGTACGACTTGTGTATTGGCGGATGTATCCCTGGTGTGGATGTTTGGATCCCGGATGCCTGGCTGATACGCACAAACGGTTTATATATGACCTACCCCTTGCATCTTTCTCCCCTCGTCAACAGTGTAAAAAGTAACTAATGGAAAGAGTCCTGGCGACAGGTGTTGTGAAGGCTAGCTTCTTATTGGTATAGGGAATTGGCGTCTTTGCCAAATACCGCGGAGTTGTTATTTTAACAGGAAAGATGGTATAAAAATATATTTTAAATGTGTAATCCTTTCACCATTATTTTTGAGAAACGCGTGTTTCTTCACGGATGAATCTTAAAAGGATACTCTACATATATTACTTAAAAGAAAAATTACCTTCATCCATGACTTTTTACATAATTTTAAGTAATCCAAACCAATATCATTACAAAAGGCAAAAGTTTCTTAAGTGCTTTTCCTTCCTTGTATCGAATTTGCAACGCACAAAGGACAAGTAATTTCCCTTTCAGGATGTTAGCACATGCAAATTACACTTTATTAAAATATGTCTTAAATCATACTCTCAAACATTAACAGATTTAAAGATATTTTGGTTACCTACTGATAAAAAGTAATTGGTAATTGGTATAGACCGACGACACAACTGCCTAACAGTGCTGTGTTCTTCAAGCCCGGGCAGAGTGTAAATAGAGCTTTAGGACCAGTTCCATAGTCAGACTTAGTACGTCTCAAGTGTGGTGCTACACTAAATACAAGACAACTACCTAGACCAGACTGGAGTG
>CABFOW010009715.1:0-12923 GCA_902141385.1 Timema californicum
AAGTTAAGCTAGAAGTAATTTATTTTACATTTCTTTTGGAAATTTATAAACTCCCCATTTTACCAAACTCCACCTAAAAATATCAAATATTTAGTAATTATTGGGGTATTTGAATTAATTTCATCAAATTTCTTGAATTTATTTAGAATTTTCTATGTCTCCTAAATGTATATATTGGTTTGGGAGTGTTTGAGCACAAGACAGACATTTCCTTTTTATATATTAGGGAGATCAAAGCTTTATAGTTGTCTTTGTTTTGGAGTTGTATACATATATACAAATACATGTCTCATCTGATTTATATTTTGATTGATTATTGGATTCCATTGTCAAGCTTCCCATAGCTTATGAGCTATAGCTCTGAACCAGCTAAAAAGTAGTCTTCTCAAACCATATTTTTTTCAACCTGGCCGTAATAACTAAAATAATTGTATCAATCAACCTTAAAAAAATCATCCATTAACAGTCCAAGAAGCATAAGCTGAGAAAAAGACCTAAAAGAAGTAACCACTCTCTTGATACAAAATGAAGGACGTAATCTGTAATTAACTTATATGTTAATCAGACGTCCAAGTCATATACATGCGAAATTTCAGCAAAATATTTTGACACGTTAGTTTATGAATTGATAAACCAACCAAAAAACAAAAAAGCAGACACTTGATTTTTATATAACTAGTAGGGTAAAGTAAAAAAAAAATCAATGTTCACAGATTCTAGTTTCACCAAATAATAATTATACAAATCTTAAGATTTTCATGATTCTTTGTTTGGCATCATTCCTCACCAGCAATTACATACTTTAATACTTCAGACTCTCATTATGTGCAGCAACAAAAGCAAAGGCTTCCAAAAAAATTGGATAGCGCCATGTTTTAGTTCTACATGTTTCTTGGTTCTGTATCTACCCGAATAGGTACAGTAGCACCATGACTTCTTTGGTGCTGACTGACACCTGGAAAAGTTATCAGACCAAATTATGTATCCCTACGCCTAACCATATGATCTACAAAAACATGTGTTTAGCAGCTGTCACTTCTAACAGGCAAAATTTAGGTACATACCTAAATGTTGACTGTCAGAAGTAAGCTGTGAGCTGTCAGTCAGCACCAAAGAAGCCATGGGGATACTGTAGTCACGCTGTATAGTGTGCTAGGCTCACTGTGGATGTAAGAGAAAGCCTCAGATGTACGTCTTAAGGATTTAACTAACTACTTATTTAAACTTGGATACTCCATGGTTAATTGAGTTTAATGATTCACTTCCCAGTTTACATGCTGTTTAAGGTATTTGTCCGACATATTTGATTTTTTAAGGTGTACATCTGGAGGTTTCACTAAGTAGACTTGAAAAGTACCACCTTTATATTTTTCTTGTGTTTGGAATTACTCACACCAGAAGTCATGTGATTTAATATTAAAGTCATAGATATCTCAATATACAGTCAACTCCTCCTACAATGGACCACTATGGACCCAAGTATTTGGTTTATAATGTATAATTTTTCAAAAACCTGAATATACAGCATTTCCTCTTAACCGTAAGTGAGAAGTGTAGGGAAAATCAAAACAAAATATCAGAATAAATGTTTTTAATATATTTCTTAATATTTAAATAGTCGTCAATATGCTGATATTATTTTGATTAATATTTTCTTTATCCTAATGGGAGAATAAACCTATTTGTCTGCATATGTATCCATGTAAATGTAAGGTAAAATCACATAAAGATAATGAACGTTAATAGATGCATGTTTTATTTGTTATATAATCACGATTTTAATAATAATGTAAAGACAAAACAGACAAAAGAATATATAGTTTCTTTGGATTTAAGATTGAAGATTTTGTGTAACTACTCTTTGGATTGCAGTTGATTTGGCAATAAAGTAAGACAGAAAAAAAGTTGAATTATACATTCATGGTTTAATGATATTTCCAAACAACATTATAACTTAATATATTTGAATTGCTACCAGTTTAAAAGGCAACAAAACTAAGAGTCAGTATTTTCAACAATGCTCTCTATTATGAGATATCGTGATGGTATAAAACTTATTATGTATTCTTAGAGATAAGGAGTACAACAGAAGACGTCTCATCCAAGGACAGAGATTTATGATTTACCCAACCCCGCAACTATACCTTGGCAGCACATCCCCCCACTCACTGGAGGTGAGAACATTTTCCAACTATATATAATTTATAATCTATTTCAGAGGTCTCTTGAAAAGTCATTGTGGACTTGGGTCTAACATTTTTTAAATAGTCACTAACATTAAAATAAATGGAATGGAACTCCACACGGAATATATCGCTTCATTGTCTAAAAATGGAGATGTTTGATACAAAATAACTTGTTGTGAATGTGAAATGGAATAATATACACTAGCAAATGCGATAACAAATTGCACTATATTAATGTTAAAAAGGTTTGACTCCCGGTTTTAGATTTTTAATTTTTACTTTTAAAGAATTTAAATGCTCATTTATATATTTGGACCAATAAAAATAATCGATATTGGGTCCACAAGAGTGATCACTTCGTATTAAAATGTTGGCTTACGGTAATTTTGTTGTTGTTGGGAGTTTCACATTTTCAAGTCATCGAATTACTATTAAATTCCTCATTTGTAAATTTTGATCAATTAAAAACATAAATACGTACTATTGAGTCTAAAATGATAGAGATAGTTTATTGCTGCTCAAACATTTCCCCTAAGAAGTTAAAGGAAAAATAGCATAAGCTTTTTGAGAGCCTAACATTTTTACTTACTCTATGATATTAGATAATTATTGCGTTAAGACTTAAGCAGTATCTTCGAACAACTAAATCTCATAAAATTATATTATTATTATTATTATTATTAGCACCGCGTCTTACTACCCGTTCGTGATATACGCACTTACGCTAATGTGTAATGGGTAGGGTGATTGTGAGATGAAATGGAGGACCTACAGTTTAAAAAAATTATATTAATATATTACCCATATCTCAGTCACTATTGGTTTTATAAAAATATAATTTGAATAAAAGTTTTCTTATTTTTAATAGCACTACAATTCTGCAATAATAAGTTATTGAGTATCTCAAATATTTGCGTATGTTTGGAAATTTTTAATTCAACAAAATATTCTTGAAGTCATTTTCATGGGAAGATGAAAATATCCATGCTGTTTATTATCTTAATCAATCCCTGAATACGAATTTTAATCCTAGTCGTTAGAGCCAATTTTGAGAAAATCGAATTTTTATATTTTCGCCTTTTCTTAAACTAATCCTAATTTTTAATCTACCTTTAATTTTCGAAAAGTTAAAAAAACTATATATTTGCGCATAGCTTGGAAATGATTGGTTTTATAAAAAATTGTTTCAAATAAAAGAATATGATTAAATAGACCTACATAATCATTTGCAATTATAAGTAATTTCGTATATCAAAGAGTCAGAGATATGATAAAAAAATAAATACGTGTCAGAACCGAACCTATAAAGTATTTTTGACGAAAAATTGAGAGTACTCATTTTGTTTGTAATATGGATCAATACTTATAAATTAAATTTAATCAAAATCATTAAAGTCGATCTCGGTAAAATAGTTTTTTCTCTTTTCACTCTTAAAGAAACTACCCTTAATTATAGGGTGGATATCCAATTCCAAAAAGCCTTCGTAACCACCCTATGAAAACTTTAGACATCAAGTTTAAGCCTTATAGGTAAAATAATTTAGGCTCTACACCAAGGTAAAGGCAAAAGGAATTGCAAAAACCACCTTAGCATAGTGGTGGGATCATGAAACGTCAACACGCATAATAAACTTGAGTTCAATTTTATTGACGATCACAATATTTTATCTACCTATAAGATATTGAGAGAGTAAATATAAAAGTAACCCTATTCTTGGCTAAAGAATAATGGTTTTAAACATCAAATAAAAATCATGTTATTAGACTGCAACTTTTTCGAAAAATCTTCTAAATTATGTATGTTTAACTTAGTGTTTTATCTTAATTCCAAACTAATCGATAGTTTTCATTATCATACTGTTTAGGACACATCTTTTTAGTCAACCTGTAGATTGTTTCCGCGAAACAACTGAAGATGAGAAGGGTAAAGAAAATGACGACATAAAAGGCAAATATTTTTAGTGTTGGATTACGCAGTCGATTGTGAGAAGACTTGCCGCCTAAGATAGTACGATCCAACGATCCAACTATCCAACCTACACATGCATATTGTCAAAGGGAACTATTTCTATGCGGTCATTGATGTTACATAACAGCTACCTTTAAATTTTGTATTGTACCACGCCAATCTCACTATTTAGTTACAAGCCACAATAGACTAAAATAGAGGAGGACGACAACAACTAAGGAAATAATAATATTAAAAAACTAAAACAGTTGCTGGTTAAATAAATATTATAATTATTTATTCAAAGTAACAAAAGGTTGTTAAAACAACAAGTTGCATGGTCTTACAGGTCTCAGTGAAGTGTGTTGGAAAACAGATAGATCATGGCAATTTATTATTGAACAGTACGTTTCCAAATCTCAAGGTATATGATTATATTATCTGAACTTGTCTAAAATGAAATCAACAAAACAAGTTGCTATTATTTAAAGAAACTTTTCTAAATGATATAAAAGATTCTAATTCACCCCAGTGAATTAAGATCAAACAAAATTATGATCAAAAGTTTAAATTACTAAATACTACAAAACTTGCAATGAGCGTAAAGAGCCTCTTTAAAATGGTTTACAAAGCGTCAGATTCACAACTGTGAATACAGACAAAACCGTTTTAAATTTAGGGAATAAATTTAAATATCGCACCAGAGACTTACTTAAAGTTTTAACTCCTAACAATTTTACAAGATCACAAAGAGCTTAATGAGCCTCTTTTTAATGGTTCACAATTCGTCAGATTCACATCTGTGAATACAGACTAAACAGTTTTAAATTTATGGAATAGATTTAAATTTAAATATCTCACCAGGTATTTACTTAAAGCACAAAGGTTTGACTTCCTGACTAAACTCAAACCTTCGCGTGACCATTACTCTTGTCACTTTTAAAGAACTACACAAGAATCATACATTAAAATAGAAAAACAAAGTTACTTTAGAGATCTTGTAATTTTGCCTAAATGAATCTGCGAATATTAAAATCAAAACCATAGTAATCAACAAAACTAAGTTACTTTATATTTACTTCAAAGAAAATAAGTCTACAAAATAACTAAAAAAAGAAACATTATCAATTTAAACAATTTAAATTGTTACTGATAACCACAAAAGAAAAAAAAAATATTTACCCTAAATATTGCAATACATAAAAAAGAACCAAATAATGTGGCTAACTAATTAAACCAAGAAAATACACAGATACTAGCGCCCATGTGGCAACAGGAAACATTAAATGTTCCATAACAGAATATACGTTTGAAACCAAAAGTTTTTAGCAAAAAATTACCGATACCTACACTGATCGAATTCTATAACAGACTAAACCAAAGTATTCAAGAAAATAAAAACACATTTCAGCAATATATAGTTTATATATATCAAACAAAGATATTATTTAAAGCTATCCTGGCTAGTTAATGTCCTAGTCCTGAAGAGGACTTCTCATGGAATTGGCGAATGTAATAGTCGACCAGATTGTCTGTGTTCCCTCGTTATATAGGTAATTATCAATTTAAACAATTTAAATTGTTACTGATAACCACAAAAGAAAAAAAAAAATTCCCTAAATATTGCGAGACATAAAAAAGAACCAAATAATGTGGCTAACTAATTTAACCAAGAAAATACAAAGATACTAGCGCCCATGTGGCAACAGGAAACATTAAATGTTCAATAACCGAATATACGTTTGAAAACAAAAAAATTTAGCAAAACATTACTGATGCCTACACTGATCGAATTATATAACAGACTAAACCAAAGTATTCAAGAAAATCAAACACATTGCAGCAATATATAGTTTATATATAACAAACAAAGATATTATTTAAAGATATCCTGGCTAGTTAATTTCCTAGTCCTGAAGAGGACTTCTCATGGAATTGGCGAATGTAATAGTCGACCAGATTGTCTGTGTTCCCTCGTTATATAGGTATAGTTGCATGGTGGGAAGGTGAAAGTTTTCCTTGCTATTACGTCACTCGCTAATATCAGGTTAAAAGGCTACGTTGTTNGAAAGTTTTCCTTGCTATTACGTCACTCGCTAATATCAGGTTAAAAGGCTACGTTGTTTTCGTCACGTAGGCCAGGTTTTGTTGTCTTGATCATCATTCGCTGCATTAGAGTAGTTCTCAAAAAACAAACTCCAAAACACAAGATGAGCAGTTATAGAGCCACGCTTGTTTTATCGCGTACGCCACACCGGCGTCCATGAATATGAGTGGTCTTTTAAAAGTACAGCACCGGTCAATCAGAGCATTGCTGGCTTACTCCGGTGGACCATCAGGGTGCTGCATAATTTGTAGCATGTTTTGGACTTCTCTCCATTCTACCATTCGTGGTGAACAGGCTGGACTTGCATGTTGTTCTACTCCAGGCAGATATACGCGTGAGTAGAACACCTATATTTGACATAGCAAAATTGTGATGTTTAATAATCCTGGATATCTATGAGTACAACATTATTTGGGATAGTATTTAAGAAGCTGGCAGGTCCCATTAGTATTTTTATTGCAGGATATCTATTAATATTAGCTTGTTTATGGGCAGGTAGTAACATTGTCAAATAAGCAGTACATGCTAATGTTACAGTATGCCATTCATTAAAAAACACATTGCTGGTCAGCAATTCTATGCCCTCATTTATTCTAAAAGTAACTATGTATAATGTTGATATTTACGGTAACGTAAACAAAATATGTACAAGTAATGAATATTTTCCTCAACCCCTGCAAGGCATGGTTAATTTATACTCAACCCCTGCACGAGCAGTCCTGCAGGTATCTGTTTTCCCCCACTGACTCTAATCTTTATGAGTTTACTTGAAACAACCAGACAAAATTAAACGTACAGACAAATTTACAGTTTTATATCATGATTATATTACATGCTACATTTATAGAATTATATAATGAAGTAAATGGCACTTGGCGAACCTTTTTTTCTGCAATATGCTTGATGATTGACTCTATGTCAATCTCTTGAAGGACATCATATTCAATCGACATCACTGCCAGTCCTACCAGATATCCCCATGACTTGGTGGATATCCAGTTGTTATTGATAAGTTTTAACTTTGAGAAACTCCTTTCTCTCGAAGCAACGTCACTGGAAGTATAATCAAGATTCAAAGCATCACTATTAAATTTGGAAAGTTTTCATTGAGACCACTAGTAGCCTTAAGATTTAGTACATCCAATGTGCCATTTATATCTTTATCAGATAATACAGAACTTATTACTAAACGTTATTGATGTAGCTACATACAATAAACAGTCCCAATGGTCTTTGTCAGTTAGTGCTAACTGCAGGTTTGTTCAATATAATTGGTTAATCCTTGTTATGACTTTTAATACCTCTTAAAACTAAATATGTCTATTAAGTTGGACAAATTGTTAATTACTTGATATGATGGTACAGTCAAATAGGTATAAAAATAAGCTGTCATTGATTTCCTTCATAGGATCCAAAGTTAGTTAATTATGTGACTTATCGTTTAACTGACACTTTTTATTTTCTTGGGCACACTTGTGATTAATTTGGAAATTATAACTCAAATTTAAGGATATTTGCATCAACAATTGGCGCTTCAAAAACCTAGTCTGACTGGATTTCTTTCAATAAAGTTATTATTTATACGAGTGGTCAGTTTTTCTTTGAAACGTTCATATTTTCTCTTTGAAGTATTTTGCTATGTTGGCCCTATGAAAGTTGCTTGTTAAATAATTAGACAACATTCAAACTGGAAACGTTTATATTTCTGACCTAACTTAAAGCAATGTTCTTACCAAATGCATCCGTTCTTTGATCAGCTTATAGCTAGTACAAAATATCCTTGATTTCACCAGCATTGTAGCGAAAATAAGTTACATTATTAATGTGTTTCACAAGGTAGAGGCAAAACAATAGATATACACTTCTTGCATAGTGCTGAAAAAGGTCACAGCTTATTTGCAGGATAGATCAGAACCATTTGCCACCAGAATGAAAGGAGTCAATAGCGTGTTTGTTTGCTTCTCCTGTTGAAATGTTTATTGGACGCATCACAAAAATGCCCTTCTATAATTCTCTATCTGGTACAAGGCACACAAATAGTATGAAACAATTATCTCGTTTGGTGTGGCTTATGTCAGGAGTGCATTTCAAAATAACTGACCATTTCATTACTTCACTCAATATACCTTGATTTATCTTTAAGCTAAGCAATTCAATTAATTCTCTCATGGATATTTTCTCCAAAATATTTTACTCAAGTTTATTTTGATGTTACTTTTAGTTTTGTTATCCATCGTGCAAGGTTAAAAATTAATTAACAATACATGTTAGCTGCATTTGGTTCAATGTAAATAAACCATTAAAACGGGTTATCCCTCCGCGATGGTACCATGATTCAAGCTGTAGGTAGCCTATAATAGTAATAACGTGATAACAATTTGTATACATTATTATAAATGTACAATGAATTAATAGAGGTTAGTGTTGTAACAGGTGAATATATAACATGTTATATCCTTATAATGATGACATATGTGTAGATATTTTCATGTATAGGTTACGTTACGTTAGTTAGGTTAGGTAAGGTTAGGTAAGGTTGATGCTCTGTTTGGCACCAACTCAATCTGGCAGCTCGCGGACATCGACCCCCCCCCCTCCTCTGTAAACCACTCTTAATGAACGTTTAATTGGTTTTACTTATCATTACTTGTATACATTTCCTAACTCCTTTATATTCGTTGTTGATCAGGATGGTCAAGGTGGAAAGAATTACAAAGACAACACAATGAGATTCACGAGTGATGTTATCAGTGATGGCTGTGAACAGTATGTACAGTACTACACGAAACGCGATGGCTCAAGAGAGTCTAGGCCATTGGGGGGAAAATAAACCACTAGGAACACCCAGTCTGTAGCTTACTTCCCAATCGACATCCGTCACTGGAACTCGTGATATGACAGTAAACCACCCTTAATGAACGTTTAATTGGTTTTACTTATTATTACTTGTATACATTTCCTAACTCCTTTATATTCGTTGCTGATCAGGATGGTCAAGGTGGAAAGAGTTACAAAGACAACACAATGAGATTCACGAGTTATGTTATTAGTGAAGGCTGTGAACAGTATGTACGGTACTACACGGAACGCGATGGCTCAAAAGACTCTAGGCCATTGGGGGGGAAAATAAACCACTAGGAACACCCAGTCTGTAGCTTACTTCCCAATCGACATCCGTCACTGGAACTCGTGATATGACACGCAACTATTCTATCTGACTCAAGTCGTAGTCATCACACACACTCAGATAAAAGGTACCTAGGTTTAGAGATTCATGTTTGTTTGGAGGTTGGTCGGCTCTTCCTCGCGAGCCGTCAGCTTCGTTGTGGGTGCACAAGATACATTTTCTTTTTCCCCAATAGTCGTCATTAAGGAGTTGGCTTCTCTTCGTTCACCTCACCCTTCTGGCCATTCAGTGAATAGTTAAGTCTGTCAAGAAGGTGCAATTGTCAGCACTTTACACATCTTGTACTCGAGAAGACTATATAAGAATTGTCCCAGATAGAAGTAATGGCGTCTCTAAATCGGCATTGGCAATTCAGCTTACTGCCCCTCTTTCTTCTTATGGTTTCCTGGTACAATGGGTCGATGGGAGAATACAGAAACAAACTATGCTGAGTGCATTTACACTTGAATAGTTCTATATAATGATTTATTTATTAAAATTCCAGCGAAAAATAAAACACTACATATAAAAAATGAACTAACATGTCTAACTTTATTCCATTTGATATATTTAAATCTATTTGAATTTTTTTAGTAAGATCTTGATTTGATATTAATTTTAAGCTATAAAGTTAATCAAATTTCTGAAATTAGTTAGCTACATATATATTGTTTTAATATTTTTTACTCTTTTGGATAACCAAAGAATAACAAAGATGATAAAAATAAAATATACTAATTATAAAGATATAAATTGGACTGCCGCTGGTAAATCTGTGGATTAACATGCAAAATCCAGCCATAAAGGTTTAGCTAGTCTGCCGTGTTTGTTTTTAGGAGACGGAAGGTGACTTCAAAGCAGAGCTTTGTATAAACGATTGGCTACCCACACACATTACACACACGTGGAACTAAAATAAACAAAAGGAAATAAAAGGCAACTTCAAAAGCGAACACAAAGAATGTTTTATAGTTATTTCTTACAAACAGCGTTACAAATGGACCATTTATCTACCCTTTGGGGTAGCAATCTTATTATACATTATTCCCCCATGGCATAGTTTATAATATAAGTTCATAGTGTAATACGTTCTGCCACATTTCAGGGTAAACGGAGAGAACATACAATATGTTATTTACATACGTACTCGATTTGATTTATTGTATACACTTATGTACATATTGTATAACAAACTTATGGTTTTAAAATAGCACGGCGTAGACTGTAACACCAACTGTCAGTAGATGCGGTGACAAAAAAAAACTAAAAAAAACTTGCCATTAGAGTAAAAATTACAACTTTTAACATTTATTTGCTATAAAACAATATTGTTTTAAGCTGGTGCTCCAATTCATATTTATCTATTCTATTTTACTATTATAAAAAACATGTGTTGGTCGATATGCTAGAAAGGATACTCTCATTTAACTTTGTTAAAATAAAATATAGCTTTTTCAATATAAATGATGTATTATTCATTTGTGAATCCAATTACTAATTATAAAGATATAAATTGGACTGCCGCTGGTAAATCTGTGGATTACATGCAAAATCCAGCCATAAAGGTTTAGCTAGTGTGCCGTGTTTGTTTTTAGGAGACGGAAGGTGACTTCAAAGCAGAGCTTTGTATAAACGATTGGCTACCCACCCACATTACACACACGTGGAACTAAAATCAACAAAAGGAAATAAAAGGCAACTTCAAAAGCGAACACAAAGAATGTTTAATAGTTATTTCTTACAAACAGCGTTACAAATGGACCTTTTATCTACCCTTTGGGGTAGCAATCTTAATATACATTATTCCCCCATGGCATAGTTTATAATATAAGTTCATAGTATAATACGTTCTGCCACCTTTCAGGGTAAACGGAGAGAACATACATGTTATTTACATACGTACTCGATTTGATTTATTGTATACACTTATGTACATATAGTATAACAAACTTATGGTTTTAAAATAGCACGGCGTAGCCTGTAACACCAACTGTCAGTAGATGCGGTGACAAAAAAAACAAAAAAAAACTTGCCATTAGAGTAAAAATTACAACTTTTAACATTTATTTGTTATAAAACAAGATTGTTTTAAGCTAGTGCTCCAATTCTTATTTATCTATTCTATTTGACTATTATAAAAAACATGTGTTGGTCGATATGCTAGACAGGATACTCTCATTTAACTTTGTTAAAATAAAATATAGCTTTTTCAATATAAATGATGTATTATTCATTTGTGAATCCAATTATATTTTAAGTTTAAATCCAATAAAATTAGTTTAAAAATCAATGTTTTGTGTGGTATTAGTGTAGTGAATATTTAACCTTCAAATGTTAATAAATATCTCTCATCAGCAAAATACAAACAAGGTATCCTGATTCTAAAACAGACACAGCCCCTGTAGTTTCAGCCCCGTGGAAGGTAAATACTGATATAACTCATTTCAGCCATCTCGGGAATTGAACGCCATCCCTAAGCTCATTAACTGCATTATTATCGACTGACCGGAGATGTCAAACAACTTTAGCAGTTAGCTGATTCACCGTATTTAACATCCAAGTTTGCTCCAGCGTAGACCAGTGAACGATGACATAACATGAATGGCAGAACAAATTGAAACAGATTTTGGAATAGCTTTTGTTAGCGATGGTTGATGATACTTATTTTCTCCCAATATTGAGAATAATGTGAATAATAAAATAGAATCACGTTAAAACGTTCCTAATATTAATAAATATATTTATTAATTCTTATATCCAGAAAACCTCACAGGTACATTTCCTCAAATTTAAAGTATAGTCTGATTTATAGACGAGGTAACTTTTGATACAGTTACAAAATCTACTTAAAAGTCTTCATAATTATATTTATATGTACAGACATGGGATCTGCAATTGTAAATCTTCTTGTATTATATCAATACCCATATAACTATACGAATATTAAAATACAATTTTATTGATGATGGTCGCAAAAAAACTGATTTTTATAGGAGTTCTATCCTAATATAATAGATATAGTATTAAATCCACGTATTAATTTAGTATTTAATATTTATTTGCTGATTTTATCTAGACCACGTGTTTTAAGAAAGGTTCATAGATCTTAGCCCCCGAGTGATTACAGAGGTGGCTTTAAGGAATAGAACTAAGTTACCTTAGAGCTAGGACCAAACATCTCCTAAGATCTAACGGCCTTCTTTTCAAATCTGCTGACGTAAATTTGCAAATTGATTTTTGTTTATTATAATTTTAACTAAAAGGCAAGGTCAAACACAACTTACTGCCCACCTTAAGTTCGAGAGATACATTTATTTAAGTTATCTAGGGAAGATAAGGTATCTTCTGGGAATGCACTATCGTTCGATCAAAATTACGATGGGAAAACCTCTCCTAATAAAACCCCACTGGCTAGACATTTTCTTCAATTGAACAATTTTTAATTCTAATGTAAAGAATTTGTTTTTCTGACAGCTTCAAAATGTATACCAAGTAAACTAATAATAGAATATGAGA
>CABFOW010009716.1:0-12919 GCA_902141385.1 Timema californicum
CTGTAGGTCCTCCATTTCATCTCACAATCACCCTACCATTACACATGAGCGTAAGTGCGTTTAACCCGAACGGGTAGTAAGACGCGGTGCTAATAATAATGATGATGATAATAATAATAATAATAATAAACACTCGGAAAACAATCTTCAGCCAGTAGAGCGACTAACCCGCATTGGTGGCCGCGGTGTAACGCGCTTTGCTGCCAATGACGGGGAGATCGATGTTCGAATCTCGGTTGTATGTATTGAAAACTGTTTTCTAATGTGGTTTTCCACTCTCCCTTCAATCAAATGCGGGTTCACTTCCTTTAAATATAATCTTTCTAATCCCTAAAGCAACTAGCGTAATTAGTACAAAGGCGTATAACCCGAACGGGTAGTAAGTCACGGCGAAAAAAAAAGAAGTAGAGCGACTATTTCTCAAATGTTTTTCATTTGGTTATTCTAGGGTAGAGTATAATTTTATAAGAGTCCAAGGTAACCAAACTCGTAGCTAGAGATAGCTGAATTTATCTACCGGTTTTACAAAATCAAGTTACTGAGTTTTATGACAGGTAAATTTCATGCTTGAAATATTTAAATATATTATAACGGCCAGATTTATAAGGTGGTCGCTAATTTGTTTTCAAAAAGACACAGTAATTTTATTACTACCCAAGGAAAGTCACCTTGACCATAAACGTTACATTGGATTAAATAAAAAGATAGAGTGTAAAAAAATGAGTGCGTGGTGGAGCAATAAATACATAAATATTATGTTCCAATTAAAAGCTACAAGTTGTGAGGGAAAATGACGCAACGGAATCGTTGGTTGAACTTTTGGTTAATTACCTTTGGCATTTTCCCCGTAACCTCTCAGCCAAATTCTGAGTCGCAGGGTACAAAGAGAATGTTGCCGGAATGGTCTTGGCAAACTGTCCCTACGTGTTTTGTAGATATTTACTACCCTCTTCGGGAGTCCAAGCTGTCTGAAGCGTTACACTTGCACTTGGTCACCTATAACAGGGGAGGTGGTCTAGGGGTAAGGTGTCAGACTTCTGTGAAGGGGTCCGGGGTTCAATCCTCGGTCCCGGCACATATTTATCTGATTGCCACACCATTCCATCACCTCTGACAAGACGTGTATTAATCACAACTTGTGGATGTGTGGAATGCCAGGTGTCCACCGTAGTTCGGATCCCACGTTAAACTGTAGGTCCTATATTTCATCTCACAATCACCCTACCATTACACATTAGCATAAGTGCGTAAAACCCTAACGGGTAGTAAGACGCGGTGCTAATAATAATAATAATAATAATATACAGGGGAGGTTGATACTAAAGTCCTGCGCCAGCGGGTGGTTTTGAAGTGTGATTTTTCCCATCCTCTCTCCAATAAAATGTATTTTCTCTAAAGTCTTTTATTTGTATCCCTTTGGAAGAAACTGTTTGTATGTGTGTAATAAAGTTAAATGTTAAAATGTGTGTAATAAAGTTAAATGTTAAAATGTGTTTGTATTTTTTTAAACACTTGAATCCTACTAAAGATAGCCTCTTACCTGCTGGACTAAACAAGGTCACACCTCTTCCCCCCCTCCCTCCCTTGTCCAGACCTGATTAATGGATGTGTTTGTTTGGCTCGGCGTGTATGTACAAGTGTTGGTGATTGTTTGTGCTCGTAGGTTTCACAAGGTCGAGACGCACCTTATACATAGTTGGATACTTGTGCAAAGTGACTTCTCTTTTTACTTACCTTAATTACCATTCCTCGCTGCTTTCATCGTGAGATTTTCCTCCCCTTTTTTGTTATGTTAAAGAGATATATATATATATATATATATATATATATATATATATATATATATANTATATATATATATATATATATATATATATATATATATATACATTATCGTTGATAGCGATCAGAGATCATGGGCATTAAGGGTATAAATGTCAAACTCATTTAATCCAGTTTACCCGTAACGTAAAGGTCACCGGTTCGAATCACAGTCGAATATACCGATATTTTTTCAACCAAATAGTTTTCTACACTTCCTTCATGAAAATACAGGAACATCTCTTCTGAGTTATCTCTTTCTCGTCACTGAAATATTAGCGTAATTCATTTATATGTCTATCTCCCCAACAAGTGGTGGTTAAACGCGGTGAAGCATGGTTGTGTGCCGACTTTAATCGTGCTGCTATCCGATTCGGTGGCCTCACGGTCTAAAGCGTCACACTCACAGTAGACTAGATTGCCAATGACGAAGAGATCGAGGTTCTAGCCTCGGTCTGGTGTAAGGAGGTTATTTACAAAATAGTTTTTCACTAGCTCTCTCCACGCAAATGCGGGTACACTTTCTCAAAATATAACCTTTCTCATACCTAAAACAATCAGCGTAATCAGTGCATAAGCTTATAACCCTAATGGGTTGTAAGACACGGTGCTAATATATAACAACACGATTATATATATTTATATATATATAATATCTAAAATCATGTTGTTAACGGTTCATATACAGACCACGTTTTACATATTAATTTAAACCTTGCCCTTCATAACACAAAGAGTTATATTTGAGATAACATCTACTCTATATTATATTAAAGAGCCTGAAGATAGTGTTAAATGTACTAAAAGTAGTCCCCTAAGTTTTATAAACCATCATGGCTATCTATATGCTTTCTAATTACGCAAATGGGGTAGTTTTAAGGCAGTTTTTTTTGTAAGAGATGTTCCTGTAACCGTATCGAGTGGAAAACTATTCAGTGAAAACCACCTTCAATAAACCCGCCACATCCTCGCCATCAGCACACTATACTCGTTGAGTCTTTTTCTCTATATTCTACTTTCCAAAGGGGTCTAGAGCCCCCCGCTCCCTGGAATTTGATGAGAGCGTGGGTCAATGCAAATGCATCAACACTTTTATTGGATAAAAGAATAATAATCAAATGTTCTAGGGGATCCTCCCGAGAATAATTAGCTTTCCACACCCGCCCTCTTATGTATGTCTTTATTTGCGAGATCTTATTCATTTGTATTTGTTTAGGCACCACGTCTTACTACCCGTTCAGATTATACGCTTATACACTAATTTACGCTATTGGTTTTAGGGATTAAGTAGGTTGTATTCAGAGAAAGTGTATTAGCATTTGTGTGAAGGGAGACTGGAAAAACATTTTGGAAAACCACCCTCAGTAAAACCGACTAATATTAGTACCTTTATCTCCTAGTTATCGGTAGTCTAGTCTACTGTGAGAGTAGCACCTTAGACCACACGGCCACAGATGCTGCTATCCTATTTATTAAAAAGTGTCAGCTTCAGATAATAACATGACTTCCCGTTATAATATATGAAAGTAGTTTTAGTAACTTTTATTAGCTGTCATATAATTGTTCCTAGCGTGTTCTAAACACAATCATATGATATCGTTATGTTGAAACAATCTCGACAAACATTTGAGTTGATAACGTTGTTTTTAGCCATCGTATTGCAAGGCGGAGTCTGCTGTTGGTCAAGGCTACACGTGCCTCTGAGAGGTAAAATAAACATCCCCCCTCCCCTAAAACCTCTCGACGAACCAGTAGAAGCTCGCCTACGTAAAACAACACCGGCACCTGTAGTCCGAATACAGCATACCATACCTTGATGGGCCTGCTACAAATCCCATTTGACTGCGTGGAGAAAGAGCGGCTTAGAGATTGTGGTATCGGAAGAAAACAAAAATATCGATACCATAACAGTGTCGAAATAAAACTTATCGATGGCATTAGATATCAGTATCAAAATATTAGCAGGAAATTTTATCCGAATATTATGGGATTTTTTCCTATACAAAAATGCTGGTGTTTTTTTTCCTTTATCCTTAGGCTATCATTTTTGTACTTTCTTGTAACCATAAACATTTTTTCTTCTGTTGGTCTTTCTAGTAATAATAATCAAAACTCCATGGCATCAACCTGCAAGTGAAGGCTATACCAACTGAGAGGTCGCCGTAGGTTGGCGAATATAGTGCCGACATTTGCAGATAGAGGGTGTCATGTAGTCAGCACAACGAAACCTTCGGGCGTTAATTTCAGTTTTTTAGACTGGAGATGCTACTTATTTGATCAAAGTAGGTCCTCATTTGTCCTTACGGAGCTTGAAGGAAGGTCTAAGAGAAGCGTGGGAAACAAATTTAGGAGTAGAAATAAATATTTTGAATTCCATGATCAACATTGTTTAGAAAAAATAACACTATTATTAGAATTTCAAATATTGAACTTTTAAAAAATATTCTTAATACTTGTTATTTTAATGATAAAACTCTCCTTTAAAAAAAACTAATGGTGTGCCTTGACAATTTTAAGGCCTTGCTCAATGGGCCGAGAGTTGAAAAAAGTTGAAAAAGGTTGAAAACCGGAGATCTATACAACTATGAATTTATCTAATTTTTTTTATCACCGCGTCTTACCAACCGTTCGGGTTATACGCTTATGTACTAATTACGCTAATGGATTGGGAATTGGGAAGGTTGAATTAGAGGAAGTGAACCCGCATTTGCGTGGAGGGAGAGTGGAAAACCATTTAGGAAAAACCACCCCCAGTTCACCCGACCGAGATTCGAACCTCGATCTCCCCGTCCTCAGCAGTCGAGCAGGGGTTTATACAACTATTAGTAGTTAAAAAATATTGCATAGGTTGATCTGGTTTATTAATTTTCATTTCTAATTCGTTGCCCAATCTCAAACGTCAAATCCTTGAGGTCTCCAAGCGGAATCATCAACAAAAGTAGTTGCCAAATATTTACGGGCAACAAAGAGACTCACTGTTCAGGAAGACTAGATGTTAATGCAAAAAAACAGAATTGTTGGCACGACGCGGCAAAATTTCAATGACGTCTTGGGAAGAGCTTAATGTAGGCGACTTGGAGCAAAACAAACATTGTTTGGCAGGTGTGTGTGTGTGTGTGTATGTATATCTTTCTCTGTCTCATTCTTGACATCATACGACTATATATGTTTTACGTTGGTGTTCACCGAGAAATTAATCTGCATAAGGGATTGAGGGGAGAGAAAGACAAGGTTGTTACTGAATTAGACCAAACTTGTCCTCTTTCATTACCGAGCTCGTAGCCGGGTCCGTGATGTAGCGGCCAGTACACCTGGATACGCGCCTAGGGAGCCCGGGTTTGATTCCCGGCTGATACCTTGGGTATTTTTCCCGAAAGGGGGACTACCCTAACGGTCACCAGGGTTTGGTTAGTTAGGTTCAAGCTAGGTTTAAGAAGTGTTTCCACTGGTTCCACACCCTCTTACTCACTATCACCATCACCTCAGCTCATCAGGACATGTTATTATTACATAGGTGACCTGGTGGTCTAGGGGTAAGGTGTCAGACTTCTGTGCTGGCGGCCGGGGTTCAATCCTCGGTCCCGGCACAGATTTATCTGATTACCAAACCCTTCCTTCACCTCTGACAAGACATCTTGTGAATGTGAGGAATGCCAGGCCTCCACCGTGGTTCGGATTCCACGTTAAACTGTAGGTCCTCCATTTCATCTCACAATCACCCTACCACTAGACATTAGCGTAAGTGCGTATAACCCGAACGGGTAGTAAGACGCGGTGCTAATAATAATAATAATTATTATTACATAGCACCGCGTCTTAATACCCGTTCGGATTATACGCTTTAAGTACTAATTACGCTCATGGATTAGGAATTGGGAAGGTTGAATTAGAGGAAGTGAACCCGCATTTGCGTGGATGGAGAGTGGAAAACTATTAGGAAAAAAAGTTCACCCGTCCGAGATTCGAACCTCGATCTCCTCGTCCTCAGCAGTCGAGATCAACACGACTAGCGCGTAGGCCAACTAAGCCACCGAGGCGGGTCTCATCAGGACATGGAAAGAGCCTCCATAGAAAGGATGTACGATTAGTACATTCGAGCGTACCCTGGGTAACAGTACAGTAGTACAGACTAATCTTTCCACTATTGGGCTACGAGTGATTTAGCCTGAACGCGCAATATTATTACTTCCAAGCTAGTGCGCTAAAATACAGTGCAAGTTTCATTTTTTTTAAAAAAGCCTTATCCAACAGATAAAAAGTTACTAGATTTACTTTCATGTTATCTGCAGTTGTCACTCTTGATAGACATTATCAGTACCTATAAAATAACAATACTAATTTTACCGGTTGTTCTCTATTGGCGTTAAACGTGGTATATCCCCTTGCACGACGAAAAAAACAACAACTAGGGTGTTCGAAAACAAGGTGCTTATGAAGATATTTGGTCCAAAAGGGGATGAGTGGATGAGGTTACATAATGATGAGTTACATAACCTGTCCTCATCACAAGACATTGTTAAGAGTAATCAAGTCTTGTAGATTACGGTGGGCAGGACATGCAACGTGAATGGGAGAATCTAGAACCTTGTTCAGGGTATTGACTGGCAAACCCAATGTGAAGAGATCAAAGAGAAGACCTAGACGCAGATGGAAGGATAACATTAGAATGAACATGAAAGAGATAGGGTGTAATGAGGTGGACTGAATAGAACTAGCTCAAGATAGGGATAGGGTGTAATGAGGTGGACTGAATAGAACTAAGCTCAAGATAGGGACAGGGTGTAGTGAGGTGGACTGGATAGAACTAGCTCAAGATAGGGACAGGGTGTAGTGAGGTGGACTGGATAGAACAAGTTCAAGATAGGGATAGGGTGTAATGAGGTGGACTGGATAGTACTAGCTCAAGATAGGGATAGGTGGCGTGCTTTTGTAAATGTGGCAATGAACTTTTGAGTTCCAAATACCATAGAGTAAGTAATTAAGTAATATAGTAAAATATAATTAATGTTGACTGCAAGAAAAAAAATATCTAAAAGTTTATTTCGACCAAAATTCTACTATAATATAGACTTCTGTCGACAGAGAGCAATAAAACAATAGCAAAATTATAAACTAACGCAAAAATGTATTATAGTACTATAAAGTTCTGAAATATTGATTCTTATTTTTATATTAATATTATATATAATTTAATTCACACAAATTAACAGTATTGAAATTACAACATCAAATTTCGGTTCTAAGTAAAAAAAGTATTTAAAAATCATCCCAGACTCCTTAAGTTATTAATTTGTTTGATAAGATCTGACGTGAGTGGAGGGGGTGGGGTGTTCAACTTGGGCTGGAACAGTAAATATTTGAGCACCCAGTTTGTGAATACCAACTATAAAACCATTTATGAAACTGACGATTGACTACAATATTTAATTTTAATCACCAAATATTCAAGAAGTTGACAAATAATGGCTACCTTCAAGTCAGGTAAATGTTGCTTGGAAGCGAAAAAATGTCCAATAGAATCAGTATTTTTCAATCCGAAAAAAGGAAAATAACAATTCCAGCCTGGAATGTATTCGTTCTAAACGTAGGCGACGGGTTTCACATGACAAACTGATCCAATTCTCTCCCTCCACTAAAGGGTTTAACTTTTAAAATGTAAGTGACGTGAAAAAGATATTCATTTTGGAAATGGAGGGGAAGGGCGAGGAGGAGTTGTATTTTGGGGTACTCAACGTACATTTTCCGAGCCGTCTGATTATATCAACACATAACCAACACTAACTTGTAACTTAATTCTAGAGAATTCGTAGCACCCAGTCTCACAGCCATTATATTTTCTACCGCATCTCACTATCAGTTTGGGTTACGATGATGTGAAGGGATGAGGAAGATAGAATTTAAAAGAGATGTACCAGTATTTGAGAGGAAGAAGAGTGGAAAACCATTTAGTTAAAAAAAAAAAAAAATCTTAAGTCCACCCTGCCACAATTCTAGCCCCAAACTTCCCTTCATCGGCCAATCATATTAAATGAGCTAGATATTCAAACCGCGTAACCCCCAGCGCACTGAGTATGCTGGATTCTCACATAAAGCTACGCTACGCTATGCTATGCTGTGCAACACTTTTTCTCGTGTGTTTCACACAGTGAGCTATACTACGCTATACTTTGGAAGGTTTAGTAGAGTATTTGAAGTCTTCAAGACAACATGTCCTTTTGTGGGTCTGTCCATTGTGCGCATGCGCAAAACAAAATGTAGCGCGAGTGGGATGTAAAAATCGCCCTGTCCGCGATTTCGCGCAGATAGCGTAGTATAGCACGGCTTAGCAAAGCATGATGTGTGAACGTGTTCGTTTAGATACTTAGCCAGCGATCTTAAAACATAGTATAGCATAGCATAACATAGTATAGCATAGCGTAGCTTCATGTGTGAATCCAGCTAAATGGGGGAGCCCCAATTTCAACTATGATACATTTTTCAGCCATACCAATAATCAAACCTTGAACCCTTAGTTCAGTAGACAGACTCACTACTGACTGAGCTAAGTTATCAGTCTTTTTTTAAAAAAAGTCTTAAAAGTGTGATAATCCCAAAATTGCTAAAGAGAGAACGAACGGACGAGTTCCCCAGCCCAGGAGCGAAGCCGAAGGTCGAGCGTGATGCAACCTGAAAGGACTTGTCCACACCCTAAAGCTCGGATATAATCGATGGAACCACCACGCGAGCTCACGAGAAGAATAATATCTCCATACAGATCTGCACATGTAATGTAACAAGAATCACGACTTGGGAAGATGAGGAGGAGGGGGCAAGACCGAATCTCCATTCACTTTCAGTTACCATAGCTCGTGACTCCCATGAAGGTGGATAAAGAGAGGTAGGGATATTCGGCCCACGGCTCACGACGAGTGTATTCCTTCTTATTTTGTACCAGATACACTAAAGTCTGTTCAGCGTAGGTATTGTTTTCTGAAAGGCCTTTTTTCCCCTACCAGAAATCTATTATATAGTAGGATATTGGTAAGAAAAAAGACCTTTCAGAGAGAAATTCCTACCGTGAATGGAGTATAGGTCCCCCGACTTACACTTATTCGAGTTACACGGATTCGTAGATACGCGGTTGCGTTACTTTGACTTACGACTATCAACGGCATATAACAAGAGCAGAAATATATATATATATAATTAGGGAGATTGAAATTGAATTGAATTATTATTATTATTAGCACCAAGTCTTACTGCCCGTTCAGGTTATACGCTTAAGTGCTAATTATGCTAATGGGTTAGGAATTAGGAAGGTTGAATTTAGGGGAAAGGAACCCACATTTGTATGGAAAACCATTTAGGAAAAACCACCCACAGTTTACCCGACCGAGATTTGAATTTCAATCTCCCTGTCCACGGCAGAGGCGCAGAACTGATAGTGTCATCACCAGTTTGTTTGTTTCTACCTTGGGCACATCTGGTACTTGAAAAGTTATTTGCTAGTGAAAAAGGTATTTAGTTTGGGGTTGTAGATGCATAACGGTAAACTACAATGCAAAATTTGTTGTTTTTTAAATAGGTAAAACATTTTCAATCTACGTAGGCCTAAAAATGTTCTCAATAAACATTTTCTGGAAAATCTACATCTCTTATTTTCGACAAGGCAGGACCTGCTTACTAGCCTTATGGTCTAATGCGTCACTTTCGCAATAAAGTGGACTGTCGGCTGAAGAGGATATCGAGGTTCGAATCTCGGTTGAGTGTACGTTGGGTGTTTTTTTTTTATTAAGTTGTTTTTCACTCTACCTCCACGCAAATTAGGGTACAGCTCATTTAAAATTCAACCTTCTTCATCCGTTACACATCAGTATATAAGCGTATAGCCCGAACGAGGACATGGTACTAAAAGAATTAAGCCGATATTGGACTGGGTATTGTTGAATCCTGTTTACTCTCATCCAAGCCCGAAGAATCACGAGCATGGCCCGAGCAGCTCCGAGGTCACAAGGTCGTGATCTCGCCACCTTCTCTTCAAGGCACCCGGCCCGGCTTAGGCCGGTAGGCCTATTAGCCAAGGAATATCCACCGGTAGGGTGTTGTGTAGGTGTTTTTATTTTATTTTCAGTGGTACACTCAAAATAAAAGTTAATAAAGATGACTGGAAGTAAGCGCAAGTTAAAGAGTTATATTTATGAAGTTTTTTTTATAGAAACATATTTTTGACCAAAATAAATAATATATAGTTTAAGTAGATGTATCAAGAGATCCCTAATTGCACCAAAAATGTGACCATTAATAAGTGTTAGAAAAAGGTTCACTAATACCCTAGCCCAGGTTGAGCCAGGTCCAGTTGAAGTAGAAGAGGTGGTCCGAAATAAACAAACCTCTCACCCTCTTCCGTAGCCGTAAGATCTAACGCGCTACTCTCACAGTAGACTAGAATGCCGATGACGGGGAGATCATGGTTGGATCTCGGTCTGGTGTACCGAGGGTGATTTTTCCAAAATGGTTTTTCACTCTCCTTTCATGCAAATGTGGGTACACTTCTTCTAAATATATATAACCTTCATAATCCCTAAGGCCTTTAGCGGGTAGTAGTAAGACACGAAAAAAGGCGTAGTCCCGATCTGAAATAACGAAAAACTTTCGTCACATAAACTGGTTTAGTTCTTATACTGGTTCTAAGTTATTTTTTTCCTTGCTTATTATAATTATTATTTTCTTCGCCACTCGCTTTGTTACATGCATCATGCAGATTAGTCCAAAATGATTGATTTAAACGGAACGAATGCAAACAAGATATTCAAAATTTAAAGTTTAAACTTTGGTTAAATTTATTCTAAGGCCCTCATATGACGTCATATGAGTTACAATAAAGCAACTAACATCGGGACTACCTGGTCTGCTATGGAAATGTTAAGAGCGTGAATCACATGGCAATCAACTCTGTGATACAGTCGGCTAGAAATAGTAAATTTACACGAACACTATTGCACGTGGATAATTTCTGATTAAACATTAACGAAGATAAAAGAGTTAATAGACGTTTCTAATACTGAACATTGTTGTGATATTCAATTATATTTTGATAAAAAACTGTGTTGAAAAGGCCGTTTTAGACCATTTTAGAATGGCTTCAAAGANATAATAGGGACACACTGAAGTTATTAACAAGAAACTTTGTCGCTTTGTCCCCCATCGTCACCACGGAAAATTTCTAATAACGCACTGGCATATTGTAGGTTTGTCTTTTATTTTCCTTTTTTGCTCCCATACCTCGCGCGAGCCGGGAGCCGAGTTGGGCCTCCTACGATGAACGATCGTAATACTTCAAGTTTATAATCAAAGCCTTTACGAATACATCCATTTCCTCTGTGACTCAATGATCTGAAGTGTTTACCGAAAGTTACATACAAAGGAATGCGATACTGTTGAGAGGCATGCTGATGTTACAGTGAAATTGGCCATTTCATGAAATGGGGTACATTTCTGCTCATTCCATGAACTGGCTTCACGAACTGGGACAAACTATTATTAACTCTTGCCCATTTCATGAACTAGAGCTTATTGTGGTATTACAAGCTTAATTGAAATGTATTACGACTTAAAGAGCCAAAAGTATTATTTATTCTGAAAATTGAAAAATGACACCTGGACACGGACCTGGATACCTGACACCTGGACTAAAAGCATATGTAATAGATTTGGTTACGCCTCGGTGGCGTAGTTTTGGCTAACGCGCTTGTCGTGTTGAGCTCGACTGCTGAGGACGGGGAGATTGAGGTTCGAATCTCGGTCGGGTGAACTGGTGGTGGTTTTTCCTAAATGGTTTTACACTCTCCCTCCACGCAAATGCGGGTTCACTTCCTCTAATTCAACCTTCCTAATTCCTAATCCATTAGTGTAATTAGTACTTAAAGCGTACAACCCGAACGGGTAGTAAGACGCGGTGCTAAATAATAATAATAATAATAATAATAATAATAATAATAATAATAGCTTTGACTATTTGATTCCTAGATATACAATCCCTTACAATTATTATAATTATACAAGTGGCAGCAATAAGCCAACAACCGATTCGAAGGTNAATAATAATAATAATAATAATAATAATAATAATAATAATAATAGCTTTGACTATTTGATTCCTAGATATACAATCCCTTACAATTATTATAATTATACAAGTGGCAGCAATAAGCCAACAACCGATTCGAAGGTGGCTGCGTTATCTGATAGCTCGTGATATTAATAAAACCACACATTTGTAGCCGACGATTTCCGCACGTTCACCACAGACTCTGCCTTAAAATATGAGTGAATAATGACCTTGGGCACGGTACGATTCCTGGATATCTCAGTGGTTAGAGCATTGGCATACCAAGCAAAAGGTCCCGAGCTCGATTCCCGTGTCCTGGTGTCATTTTTCAATTTTCAGAAAATCAAATGTATTATATTAAACTGGCCCAATATATATCTTTGAGAGGCGAAGCTTGGAGGAGAAATGATTATAATTACGGGCATGAGCCGGATCTTGATTACAAACTTAATGGTATAAAATTGGCATCCATTAAGCCCCGGTCCCGGGAGTAATGAGCGTGGTTTTTCCGAAATGGTTTTCCACTCTCCCTCCACGCTATTGCGGGTACACTTCCTATTAATATAGCCTTCCTAAGACCTAAAACCATTAGCGTAATTAGTACCAAACGTATATTATACGAGTATCATGACGCGTTGTTTAAAATAAAAAAAAGCCCCAAAAAAAGGTCACGTTCAATCGTGCGCGATTACTCGTGGTGACCTATTGTGTGTGGGCGAAGATTTTTTATTTCCACGCAGTAATTTTTCGTGCAAGTTATTCGTGCCCTGCAAACGCGAAATTTCTTTCTCGCGGGAAAGAACGCGTGTGTAGGGCCCTCTAATGCGTCTGTGACTATATATAGCTACAGTCCGATTTTATTAGAAAGACCTTTCCGATTAATTATTTTTTCGCATCAAAAATTAATAATATTTTACTAGTTTATTGGTGAGTAATAAGGAAAGTCGATTTCTGTGACACAAAGGGCCAATTAGCGCGAACAATGGGGGCCTTAATTGATTGAGGGGGTGG
>CABFOW010009718.1:0-12909 GCA_902141385.1 Timema californicum
ATACTAATTATATTTCGCTATTGGCATAAGTAAAATCATGAATATAGCTCATAAGCTCTAATGGACATAATTTCAAAGGTAGTTTCGAATGATTGACCTGTCTTGGATTGTTGCCAAGTTAAGCAAAGCTTTCACCTTTGATGTGTTATCACACGTTAGATTCCTTATTTCACCAAAACACATGGCCAATGAGTATTCTACTGAGTGATGAGAATATTCACAGGTACAAGCTTTGCCTACCTTGCCAAAACTCCACCCCACAATACTGATATTAATATATAGTTATTATTTTGTCAGAGAATGGTCATTTTGGGACAAATATTTCATTTATTACATTCAGACTTGTTGTTTATATTTTAAGAATGTTCTTTATCTTTACCTGCCAGCACTGAGCAGGAATATTTCCTCGCAGGTAGCTAGTGTATGTCACTAAATGTTTGTCCAGGGGTTCTTGAAGGGTTATTATAAGAACTCCTCCAAAATCCAAAAAGTCTCCATATAGTTTCTTTTCGAAACAAAGGCTTGAATTGTATAAAGTTTTCCCTTTGCTCTGAGGAAGTCTCATGATGGTATGCCAGATGTCCTGCAAGCCATAGCTGGAACAGCCTTCTAGGAAAATAATTATTTTGTTCAAGCTATCAATTACAAAACCTGTAAGCGCATACTGGCCAAGGAACTGCAAATTTAATTTGTCTTTTTCTTGTAATACTAATGTTTCACTTCCAATTGATCCCAAATCGGTTTCCAGTGTATTTTTTTCTGATAGTTTTTCATTGTTGTCCAAATATTCCAAATGATCTACTTGTTTCCATCCATGGCACACACAGTTTGCAGTGATAAGTGATGGCCCAAATAGAGACTGATTTATTTCAAATACCTTCAAACAAAATAAACACAATTTTTATTAATATTTTTGAAATGATATAAAAATACAATAGGATTTTTACAACTGACATGATGTATTAGTGTAAGGTCTTTTAAACAGAAATAGACGCAGTCTGTGCTGCAACCAGAAACTAAATTAATTTGGAGGATGTGTAAAATGAAGACTGTAGCCAGAATGAAATTTCAGAGTAGGGTGGGTTTTGGGGGTATTTTAGAAGGTAGTATCCCTTGATCCCCAGAATCAAAGAAAATGTATGGCTATCGACATAGGGGCCGACTTGTAAAAAAACATTGGGGGTTCTCTATAAAAAGCGGCGTAGGTGCGGTTTAACATTCACAAATTTTCAAATGCTGTATTTAAAAAATGGCCAAAATTATGGTACAATTGGTTAGTTTTAATGTATTTTTAACAAATAAAACTAAAATAAACTTAATAAAAGCAAACAAACATCAACAACACCAAAATAATACATACAATTCGAGTACTGCCACTAGCCAAACTATAATGGAAACATTTTGACAAATGCCAGACTCGATTCCCGAGTGGCGAGTGCTACCAACTTAATCACGCTTGCTTACATATCAGATGGCAGCACCTGTCATTTGCTACGCTAGAAAACACTGTTCGTAGTGCAACTCTATATGCAAGATAGAATTAGCCCCATAATATTAAGATTTTAAAAAGGCTGAAATATTGAGGGTGTTGAGCACACCTGAAATTATTTTTGGGGGTGCTTAACATACAAAGCATCCACGCAGTCGGTGCTTATGGCTATTAAATGGCTCTAGAAGCTATTTTGAGCTATTTTTATGCTATTTACATATTGATTTACATATTGTAAAATAAAAGTTGTTTATTGTATGTATAGCTATAGTAAAATTAATAAAATGTGCCAAATTTTTTAATTTCTTTTAAGTTGGCTGAATAAAATAATTCTTAAAATGTTTATAAAATATTTTTTTAAACTCTTTAACTATTTTGATAACATGCGCTTTGTATGAATCAGATAATTAAGTTTTACAAATATATATTTTATTGTACATAGTTTTTCTAATTTTCATAAAAATTTAAGTTTGTAGGGACTTTTCATTTGATTATTTATTTACTCTATGGTGTTAGGAACTCAAAAGTTAATAGCCACACTAACAAAAGTAGGCCAACTTTACTTATTTTGAGTTAGCTCTATCCAATCCACTTCATTACACCTTATCCCTACTTTGAGCTATTCCGTCCAGTCCACTTCATTACACCTTATCCCTACTTTGAGCTATTCCGTCCAGTCCACTTCATTACACCTTATCCCTACTTTGAGCTATTCCGTCCAGTCCACNTTCATTACACCTTATCCCTACTTTGAGCTATTCCGTCCAGTCCACTTCATTACACCTTATCCCTACTTTGAGCTATTCCGTCCAGTCCACTTCATTACACCTTATCCCTACTTTGAGCTATTCCGTCCAGTCCACCTCATTACACCCTATCTCTTTCAGGCCCATTCTAAAGTTATCTTCCCATCTACATCTAGATCTTCCCAATGATTGCTTCCCATTGAGTTTGCCAGGTAATACTGTGAACAAGGGTATACATTCTTCAATTCGCCCTGCATGAATGTACTGCCCATCATAATCTACAAGACTTGATTATCCTAACACTTAATTGTGATGAGTACAGGGTCAAGGTATGTAACTCATCTTTATGTAACTTCTTCCAATACCCATTAGCCATATCCTTTTTTGTACCAAACATCTTCTTAATCACCTTGTCTAAATATGTTTGCGCCATGTAAGTTAAGGGAACAGGTTTATCACCCACAGAGAACACCCGGCAGAGTTATTGTTTTGTATATTCTCAGTTTTACATTCCTTGAAAACCGGCGAGGTGTCAACAACTTACTCACCTAGTAATAGCGTGCATTTACCGACTGTATTCTTTTCCTAATTTACAATATATTATATTTATTGAGAGTTAAAATTTTTTCTAAATACTTAAATTCGTTAAACATGTCAAATGATGTTATAGATAGTCTCCAATTTATGAACCTCAATCTGTGCTCTCTGTGTGTGGTCCTAAAGTTAGTCTTTTCAGCGTTCACCTCTAAACCTATTTCCTTACTGGCCTCTAATAAAATGTCTGCATTACTTGCAACACCTTCCTTACTATTGCTCAACAAAGTTAAATCATTTGTGTGTCCTGATATCTGCATTGTACCGTTTAATGTCAACCCTTCCCTACTTTATTGCCCAGACATATCAGTAAAACTCATCTCAATTTGTCTAACAAGTTATTTGGGTATCCCAAACTTAACTGAAACTCCATATAATTTATTTTAACTGAAAATCTATGTCTCATTGATGGACCGACATGTTTACAATATCATTAAAATTACGTTAGATAATATTGTATGGACTTTTGGTAGTATTGAGATACCTCTAGTCATTACACTCAGTTTTATCTCCACTTTTGAAAATGGGTTCTGTAAAACTTTCCTTAAATTTTTGTGGTAATATCTCATGATTCTATATAGAACATAGAAATTTATGAATTTCTTTTACTAACTTTTTACCACCTCTCTTTATTAACTTTGCTGAAATCGAATTTATACCTGGTGATGTGTGGTTCTTTATGAACATTCAAAATATGCTTGAAAAGGTCGTTCCATCTACTCAAAGCCTCGTTTGTATCTGCTATTTTGTTACTATTCTCATCTTTCACTAAAATGGCCCTGCACTTTCCTATATCCGTTAATACCTCTATAAGTAGTTGGATTGACCTAGCGTTCCACCTTCTTTATCTCAGTTTTTTAGCATGTATTATCTTTTTTAAATAGTTTATATCTTAATTATTTATGTGGTGGGAGAGGTTTGGGGGTCATTGAGGTGGTTTTTAGAATGTCATTGGCCTGGTTTATTCTTGTCCAAACTTATTATTATTATTATTATTATTAGCACCGCGTCTTACTACCCGTTCAGGTTATACGAACTTACGCTAATGTGTAATGGTAGGGTGATTGTGAGATGAAATGGAGGACCTACAGTTTAACGTGGAATCCGAACCACGGTGGAGGCCTGGCATTCCCCACATTCACAAGATGTCTTGTCAGAGGTGAAGGAAGGGTTTGGTAATCAGATAAATCTGTGCCGGGACCTAGGATTGAACCCCGGACCCCCACAGCCCCTTATCCCTAGACCGCCAGGTCACCGACTTGTCCAAACTTGTTGAATCCTTTCCAGTGGGCCACATTTGATTTTTTAATGTGTGTACCGTTTGATTGTATGTGTTTATAATTGTTTTTATGTGTGTCCCTGGGGGACGGGGGAAGGGGGAAGAAGGATTTTGTGTCAGAGTTTTTTTATTTATTGGTGTGGAAGCGTGCATTCTCTAGCGTCGGGCACTCGTCCCGTGATGATCAAGTTTGGGAACGAGCGTGGGGCCTCCGCTTAAAGCCTCCTCTGACTGTGCCATCAAACCTAATAAAGACTGGAGCGATCAGTAGTAAAGACTTACTCTTTTTCCTCCACTCTTTTCCCTACTTCTCCTATTGCGCTAGAGATCCCCGTGGGTGAAAGAGTCGTAAGTAACACGCTTCTAATTTCGGGTGCGTTCGGGGAGATTGAAACCACCAACACAACGACCTCTGTCAGTGAATTTCATTAACCCCTCAGTGACCAATAACATTTAATCTTAGTCACGGAAATTTTAATTTTGCAACACAACTTGAGAGCTTCACCCTGTTAGTCAGTGTTTTTGACCTCTGTGAAACATGGGAAGGTTGAATTTAGAGGAAGTGAATCCACATTTGTGATGAGCCCGACATTTAGACTGCATGCCCACTCGTGCAGGTAGTTAACTACTATTTATGCAAGGTTAGAAGTTCACCCTACAGAGGTATTCGAATATCAGCCTCCCCACCAGAACTAGATGAGCCCGACTCCGCTGCCAGATTACTGCTTCTTTTTGAAGTCAGGTGACAAGGTTATTAAAGTAAATGAGGATGTGTACCAGCATTTGCGTCAGAGTGAGGTTGAATTATTCCCAATCCCTATCTATTAAAATGCTTCCTTCCGCATATTTACACTAGTGTGCTGTATAGGTTGAGGACACCCGGATTTGCGCAAAGTAACAGTGAAAAACCTGCTATTGTTGGTTTGAACAATCATATTTTGATCTTACCTTTGACGATGTGTACAAGCATTTGCATGAGTGTGAAATTAAAAAAACACGACTACTGCGGCTGGATTCCTGCCTTCAAAGCGAGAGTAATACAAAGATTTTGTACAAAAAATACGCTCTTAAGGACGCTGTCTACCTCTGACGTAGTGGCGAGTTATCCTAAAACACTTTTTTTAGGGTATTTAAACGTGAACTCTTTGAGCCAGAAGATTGATTATATATTATAATGTGATATACAAACTGACTTAATATCTGGAACGGCCACAAATTCCAGTCTGTGGCTCGTGAATTCATCTCTGTGACAGACCAGGACTGACATACAATTTTTCAAAGATTTGAGATTTTTTTCTGCATGAAATCAGGCATATTTAAAAAAATTATTTTATGCACCCGGGCTACTTTTTTATATTTTTTTATTTATCAGTACAATCCTCTGTCTACTTGATTTTTTTCTAGTCAATTAGTTGTTTGTATATATTTTAATTCTAGTCAATTATAATAAATTGTTTGTATATATATTTATTTCAAATCTAGTCAAATATAATAAACTGTAAGTATATATATATTTTTTATTTTAAATTGAAACCATCTTTATGTATATATCATATTTAGNTATATATATATATTTTGTAAATATTCCGAGAAAAATTTTCAGCATTATAAAAGCTGTTATGTTTGTGTTAATAAATATAAATTGTAAATATTCACAATATACTTTTCACTGTGTGTATACTTTTTTAATGCTTGTAAATAAATATTGTAAAAACTCCATCCTATCCTATAAATACAAGCTGATATAGCTTATAAGCTCAGTCTCCAAACATTATAGCATACGCCATCAGGATTTGCATTTGTAGTAATCGATTCGGAAGGTAAATGTGGGGCTTATCGGGGTGCATCTCCTAGTAGGTGCAATATTCAGTTTCAATATACCAAGAGAATACCCGTCATTTTACACAATTTAAAAATTTATGACGCTCATATTATCATGCATAAAATTGGTAAGTTTACCTATAGAAGAATATCATGTATTCCAAACAATATGGAGAAGTATATCAAGTCAGTCTTGGCTATTTACAATTTATTTACTCGTTCCAGATTTAGGAAAAACCACCCCCAGTTCACCCGACAGAGATTAGTATCTCGATCTCCCCCGTCCTCACCAGTCGAGCTCAACACAAGCGCGTTAGCAAACCACGCCACCGAGGCGGGTTTTTGTATCTGTTAAATATATCATATCAGTATTTTTTTTTTGCGAACATTAAATTTCTTTGTTGTTTAAGTGTATAATTTGTTTAGTGTAAATGCTATATAATATGTCAACGTATATAGTTTCATATTTAAAACGTAACAGAATATTAATTTAAAATAATTTCAAGATCATCATAGTTGTATTACTTGGGATTTTTTTGTAAAATTTAAATATATTAGTATATCAAAATATTTTTTGTGGACATTAAATTTACTGTTGCTGCTTAGTGACTAATTTGTTTAGTGTAAATGTTATATATTATGTCAGCGTATATAGTTTCCTATTTAAAATGTAACAACATATTAATTTAAAATAATTTCAAGATCCTCATAAAGGTAAAAGTTAAATATATGATTATATCAAAATATTTTTGCAGAACTTTTTTTTTTAAGTGTTGTGTGAATAAATATTATAAAACTGTTATGTTTGCGTTTTAACGACTACACCCTCTCTCTCCTTTCCTAGAAGCTCCGTCTCAAACATTGTGGACAAAATGCTTTCTCTTTGGGTAGCAACCTAAGTCACAACAATGTTTCATCTCCTTCATGCCTTTGATTCTCCAACCAGCTTATGTAGGGGTTAAAAAGTAATAACATTTTATTGGCAATTTTTTATTATTTTTATCGACAATCAGTATTTGTTTAATTTAAAACATTCATAACAACAACAAGCAGTAATATTATTTAAATCTTTTGACCAATACATATCAAATACATCTATCATCTAGAAAATGAGTAGGGGCCACCTCCCAAATAGTTCAAGACACGTTGAGAGGTGCTAGAGCGTATATTGACAATGTCTCCACAGCATTTTACCTGACAATCTTACTCAAGCACGATAACATTCGGATCTCTTCCGATAGCACGACGTTATAACTTTTGTTTTTCACAAGTTCGTTTAAGCAGTTGACACGATTATATTCCTCAGGTCTAACGCACTGCATAATACCTCCTCGTCCAAACAAGCATCTTGGTGAGCAGCGTTTGGAGGAGTTTGATGACATTGATGTTTGTGCCGAATAAGATTGGAGAGCTTTGCGTAGGATCCGCCGCATTTATATGGTATAATGTTAGTTGGAGATACAGCAAAAGAAATATCCCTGGGATAAAAATAAACACTTGCTCAACTCACAAACTCTAACGTTTTTTCAAAATGTCACCGCTATCTCTGATGATGCCAGCAGAGTACTACAAACATATGAGCACGTCTAGTTTATTAATTCACTTTTAAACATCACACTTTGTCCTCCGAGATATATCATACAGTGTGCTTTAGATTTAAATCGCTTACAATCCAAATAATAGATTGACTTTGGAAGGAAGACGTTACCGAAACTACCCAGACCGAGTATGTAGTCATCGGGCGTTTCACCTATAATTTTTAAAATTGGAATAATTTTTGCACATTGTTAAATCCTCGAGATTTACGGGTTACGGGACATTACCTCCTCCTCCTGTGGTGGTGGGCACGCATGTGATTCTACTGACTGGTAGGCAGACGACTCTGACGGTGGGTACGCCGGTGAATCTGACGTCTGGTAGGTAGACGACTCTGGTGGAGGGTACATGGGTGACTCTGGGGCTGGGTACGTCTGTGACTCTGGGTGTGTGCACGCCTGTGTGTCTGTGGGCGGCGGCGGTGGCGTCGTGAAGGAAGGTGGCGGGTTGTGTGTAGCTCGGAAGGGTGGTGGTGGCGGCCTGGGCAACACAGCCACAACGTCCCCCTTGCGGAAATTATACACGGCACACGTCATATCACACATGTATGTTTCCTCAATTCTCTCGTAGGGTAGTACTTCCATTGCTCTTATCGTGTGACAGGTAGAGTCACAAAACTCTATGTAGCCTAACTCCTCTACTTTGTAAATTACATGTCTATCACTCACCACCACTCTGTGAACATTCTCTACCTTCATATAGGCGCGCCGCTCAATCGTATGACCCACAAACATTAAATTAATATAGTCGGATCTAAGCATGGTGAGCGTACCTGAGATCTAAACGTTCTGTAGGGTCCACGATGCACATGTATTACCTGCTCCATTAGCTAATGTTGTTGTTGTTAACTGCTTGCCTCTTAAACGCGTTCAAAGTTCACAATGGTAGATGAACCGGGTTTTACTCCAGCGCAGGTAAATACCAGTTTTTATTTATTAAGTTCACACACGTCTTCATCTTTTAGAGTACCCAAATGACAGGGTAAAAATACACAAAACTCGCCATCTAGATAGGCTATTAGGCTTCTCCCGAACTTTGTATTGACCGCTTTTAATTTATCCACCGAGTACTTTTGATCTACGGTTAGATCACACAATTTTACGGTCCGCACGGCGTCAACAATATTTACCGGCTGCTGTAACTTGTCTATCTTGAGATGCTCTACAAACGTTTATAAATAGACAATCAAGTGGGCGCCCCTCTTTATACCCACCCCCTTGATCGACGTCACATGATACGCGAAGAAGAACAGGGTCACGATATATTATTGTATCGACTTGTCTTGTCTGCCCACCAACCTGTAGGCAGGGGGAAACCCCGTTGCCCGTGTCAATGACCTCAATATCTATTATTGTCTCAACTCGTCTTGTAGGGCCGACATACTGGTGACTGGGAAAACCCTATGCCCGGGTCAATGACCTCAATATCTATTATTGTCTCAACTCGTCTTGTAGGGCCGACATACTGGCGCCAGGAAAAACCCAGGTTGCCAAGGTCACGATCTATTCGTGTCCTGACCTGTCTTGTCGAACCGCCAGACTGGCGCCAGGGTTGCGACATAACACGCAATGATTACGTGATTGGGAAAACCCAAAGTTGTCGAGGTCACGATCTTTTCTAGTCTTGAGACCCGCCAGATTGGCGCCAGGGTTGCGACACATAACTCTAAGGAGGAGGGGGTCTCAAGGCAGGGGAACCATTTATCACACTCTACCACCGACAGCCATAGCAAAAGGTTCGTGCTGCTTGTTCCGGGACATAGCCTTGTGACAGAAGAGCCGATGTTCATTCTACCCCCGACAGCCATAGCGCAAGGTTCTAATAAACTACAATGCGCTAATAAATGAACAAAAACTCCAACACCTCTATCCTACCAATTAATTAATTAACAATAATCAATTAACAATAATTAATTAACAATCATTAATAATATAATCATTAAGAACCAACATGTCCGGGTTGGTAGTCGAGTGGGTTTTAGGAGGAGGGGCTCTAGGGGAGCTCTAGGGGGAATAGGGGAGGACATAAGCAGGAGGAGGGGCAGGAGGAGGGGAAATAACGGTAAATTTGAAACCTTACAATACTATCTCGCGGTGTGACGTAGTGTGCTGGGTCATACTACTAGCTACTGTGAGGATGTGTGTAAACAAAAGTATATTCACACCCAATGGGAGTTCTAACCGCACAAAATATCGTGAAGTAACAACGATGTGAAAGGAGCCTGTCTATTCACCACGCACGTTACGGCTAGCATTTACAACAGACTTGGTGGGAGACAAAGTTCAAATACTGAAACATTGACATTCAGGTGTATTTCTGTCATAAATGCCCTTGTAAGTCACTGTTTTTGACCTTGAACCCCAACCTCACGCCTTGCCATCAGCAAGACCAAGCAGGGATTTGAACCCAACCTCCCCCACCGTTGAAAAGCCTGAACTAGAAGAGGCTTATAATTAGATTGTGTACCCACTGATGCAGGTAGTTAACTACTGATTATAAAAACATTTAAAAAGCATCCTTACCACTGGTGTACTTGCGTGGGAGTGAAATTGTAAAACAATACAGGCGTATTAACAATGAAGTGCTAGTTTGTAGAGTGGGAATAAGAAGTGAGAAATTTACCCACATTGACATAGTAGTAGAGAATGAAATGTGTATTCTTACTACTCGTTTGGGGCACAAACCAGTACCACCTCAATCCTTCTTTTATATAGGCCTGCTAACCCACTAGTTTGAATTTTGAATCAACATAACTTCTATATAATTGGGTATTATACTCCTGTTTATTCGTCAAATCTAGTTTTGATTCAACCCTAATATTGAAAACCCAAGAATAGAACCATGAATCCTCAGCTCAATAAACAATCATCCTACAGACATAGTAACTTTAATGTGCTAATTGGTAGATTGGGAATAAGAAGTGAAAAATGTACCCGCATCGGCATGGTAGTAGAGAATGAATTGTGTATTCTTACACTCGTCTGGGAGACAATACACGACACACACGACAGTGATTTAAACCCAGATCTCTTCAACACCATTTATTTAGTTAACCTATGGGACCAGTGATGCTCTTATTCCTTTATAGATTTATGCATCATCAGATTTATTTGTATATATTACATAATTATATTCCGGATTAAATTCATTAACGAACACATAATATAATATATTAATTTTGAATAGGAAAAAGACAGTACCTACGCTATAATATGTATCATTATTAACATGGGTATTTTTTAAATTTCAATTGAACTAAACCAATATTTAACACAGTAAACGTAATTGAAAGCTAGTATTGGGCAATCATTTATCAAACTTTCCGTATTTTGTCCGATTTAATTTTCAATATAAATTAGAAAGGAGGGCAGAAGTAAATGGCGGGGTGTATGGCCCCACTTTGACATTTGACTCCAAGTTGTGTGACGTAATCATTGCGTGCTATGCCACAACACTCCCCCCTGGGATTTCCCTGCAGACTCATATCTGGTGCCATTATATTTCCGTCTTACCTGAATTTCGCCTCTGGTTATTTCCATGACGACATTGGGTTAACGACCTATTGTCCTCCTCCAATGTCGCAAAGTTTAGTTCTGATTTGCTATGAGGCAATGGCTTTTTCCTGATGACTGGTGCCATTTTGGAGGCTGGACAAGACAGGAATATATCGTAACCTTGAATGATGTCGCGACCCTGCCCAGGAAATGGGTTTTCCCTGATGACTGGTGCCAGTTTGGCGGCTCGACAAGACAAGTAGAGACAGGAATAGATCGTGACTGTGACCACACCCCTCGCTCTCTGATTGACTGTTTGTTTTCCCCTTCCCTCCTTCTCCTGAACCCCTCCCCTCCACCTTAACCTCCTCCATTGCCCCTGACCCTCTTTTCAGTATTCCAGGTATTTTGGTTCTTGTTAAAACATGTTAATACTTGTATTATCTTGCTTTATTTGATTTTATGCATACTCATTGATTTTTTATTTGTGCTCAATGGTTATTTATGTATGCTCATTGCTTTGTTATTTGTAGTCATTGGTTATTTATGTCTGAATTAGATTGCCATGGGACGTTGGAGTTTATTTATTTATTGGTATGCAGTTCAAGACTCTTAGCGCTCCTCCTTCGGCATCGCTAGTGAGAATTTTCCCTTGCCAGCCGCTTAGCTAATAGTGTGACCGCCGAGCAGCTGACAGCGTATCATGGCCGTTAAATCCCTTTCACTTTTCCTTCACTCCCCACCCTCCTTACATCGCCGTGGTACAGAACGAACTAAGCTACACACTGCTCCCTCACTCTGTTGGACTACCTTTCACTTCACCCCCTTCCCCTCACTTCGTCCTATCCTTCTCTTTGTGAGGTCATCAGATATCGCAAACTTGTTATAAATTTCGAAAGAGATTGGCAATCACCTGGTTGAACAGTCATGAACCCCCATAATCGCAATGTCGCAACCCCCATGTGGTAATAGTTTTTTTCACAACTAGAAAGAATGGACACAGCTATGATTATGCACAATCAGGGGCCTCGGAAGCCTCAGTTAGGGACCACTATCACCCACCACAAAAGTGCACTAAAATTGGTTGTTTGGTATCGTTCGTCGACATGCGTGGCTGTAGGTATCCGTCATGGAACGGAGGAGTAAGGTAAAAATGTTCTAGCATTTACGTGGAGTGAGGTAGAGTAGAAAACCTCCCCAGTTCACCCAAGCGAGATTCAAAACCACTACCTCCCCTGACATAACTATATAAGCTTGACATTTAGATTGTGTACCCAACATATATTCCAACCCTGATACCACATAAACAAAAAAATAAATTCAATGTTCACGATTATATTTTGATGTAATAATATATAACTTTTACAAATATTCATAAGTAACACAATTATGAAGACCTTGGAATTATTTTAAATATTATTTAATGTCCACAAATATATTTTGACTAAATAATAAATAGCTACATAAACTCATAAGTAATAACAGGGCTGAATACTGATGATTCGTACCTTGCGACAGTTTGGTGGGTCGACAAGACAAGTCGGGACAAGAATAGATCGTGACATTGTATGATTACCCAATGAGGTTTCCCTGAAGAGTAGCGCCAATTTGGTGGCTCAAAAAGACAGGAATATATCGTGACCTTGAAACCGTGAGCTAGGTCTTGACTCTGGCAAACATACTACTCGGCAATGGGTTTTTATCCTGGTTACGTCATCGCAATGTCGCAACCCCCTATGTGGGTTTATCCCGGTGATGTCGCAACTAGAGAGAATTGACACAGCTCTAATTATGCACAATCAGGGGCCTCGTAATCCTCAGTTAGGGGCCGCTATCCTTTACCACAAAAGTCTACTAAAATTGATTGTTTGGTATCGTCCATTGACATGC